>PVJC01044445.1:0-14106 GCA_004026665.1 Murina feae
ATAGAATATCACTCTACCACAAGAAAAGAAGAAATAATGCCTTTTGCAACTACATGAATAGATCTGGAGGATATCATTGCTAAGTGAAATAAGTCAGACCAAAAGAAAGAACAAAATTGAATTATTTAACTCCTATGTGTAATATAAAACAAAACAATAACAAAATACCGAAAACTCGTAGGTATGGATAACAGAATGGTGGCTACCAGAGAGAAAGGAGGCTGAGCGGAGGGCAAATGGGTAAAGGGGGATCAAATTTATGGTAACAGACAGAAACTAGACTGTTGCTGGTGAGTGTGCAATGGAGTATAGAGATATTGAATTATAACGTAGCCAGTGTGTCTGAATAGCAGTTGCCATTGAATGTTCCCTGTTCATTGCACCACTGACCACTTTTCAGCTGAGAGGGCTGGAGGGCTACTCATGCTCTGCACATGCTAATACAGTCAGCTCTGTTTAGCAGCAGAAAGAAAAAAAGATGATGCAGAGTACAGGCAGGGCCACAAGGTAAAGGCTCTGGGGAGGCAGCTGATGTGCCATCCCTTCAGGAGACACGAACGCCAAGAGGAATCTCAGCCCCCACCTGCCGAGGTGAATTGGCGTTTTGCTTTTAACCTGAAATGAAGATATCTTAGACCACTTTTAAAAATTCATATTTCTAAGTCACTTTGTCCTTGGAGCAACAAAGCTCCCAAATTCAACACCGTCCCAGCCTTGCCACTCAATAGCTGGTTGTCTCAGTTTTCTCATCTGTCCTTATCTAAATGGGAGGCAGCAATGTCAACGTTTGTTATTTACATGTTATAAAGGACTCAGGATAGCAACTGGTACTTAATATCTGAATATCGTAGTTTTTTCTCTCCAGGTCTCTTTAGGTGAAAATTTGCTTTCATTTGTCACTCAGATCTGGAGTAACACACATCCAGGTGTGTGGTGCATGATTCACTCACCATTTTCAAATGTATGCTTTCTACTGTGACAAAGTGGAGGGATGAGGAAAACTCCAGGAAGGAAATGTACTGGGATGCCATGTAAGGTGCTCACTCAAAGGGCAGACTTTATAGAAGTTAAATTTGCAGTTTAGTAACACCCCTATTTCAATCTATTTGAAGGTAGTTTTCAGAATCTTAAGTTTAGCGTTTATTATTATTACTTTCGGTTTTCAGGAGGTTACCTAGAGATGTAAACATGGGGTCTCACAATACAGTTGAGTAATACAATTAAACAAATATTGCGGAACTCATATAAAATGCAAAGCACTGTCATGCACTGAATTCTGAAGACAACTAAAAAACAGTTCTCAGTCCTTGGATTTAAATAATAAAATCTATCAAACAAGATAGTTGAATACATCTAATGACAACCTTTATAAAAATAGATGAGGGAGGAATCATTTATCAAACATTATCACATTGTCATAAATTCCTTGCAAAGGCCTCTTATCTACTTTGCCTCTAGCGTCATAACATCCTAAACATCCATCTCTGAGGTTCACTTCACTACAAATACTTTCTGGTGAACTGAGAAATAAATTACATGATCAGAGATTATTGTGGGTGTCATCAAAAAGAAATGAGGGTTTATTTTCTGAAGCAAAAATAAAGTGACAGTTCCATAAAATAGAATGTCTTCTCTCTCTACTCACCAAGATATAGAGCTATAAAAGGTACACAATTTTGTGTTAGTTGTCTGATGAATACCCAGTATGATTTTATTTTAAACCAGAGGCTTGGTGCACGGATTCATTCACCAGTGGGGTCTCCCAGCCTTGCCTGCGGGGATCTGGCCGAAACAGGCTCTCCAACATCCCCTGAGGGGATCCAGATTGCAAGAGGGCAGTTCTCGGGTAACGCACCCCAGAATCAGACTTCCTCCTCTCTGGTTCTGGGTGTGTCACCCAAGAACTGCAGCTGCCCAGTCACCACAGCATCTGCCCCCTGGTGGTCATTGCATGTCATAGCTACCGGTCAGATGGTCAAACGGTTGGATGGTTGCTTAGTCATATATACATATATATATATATATTTCATGAAATCTTTATAGGTCTATATTGTCAATGTTTATTTGAGGGTTTTATAATAAACATTAATTAGTTACTCAAAACCGAAAGTAGTAGTATATAAAACTATGTACTACTTTATACAAAAAATGTTTTATTACCTATAAGATAATTTAAAATATAGTAGACATTAATTAGTTACTCAAAACCAAAAGTAGTAGTATATAAAACTATATACTACTTTAAATAAAAAATGTTTTATTACCTATAAAATAATTTTCTTCATGTTCAACTGCAGAAGTTTGAACATCATTAGCATTATACAATGCTAAGTTCTAAACAGGAGCCTTTATGGTAGGTGGCTAGCCAGTGGTCTAGAAACTTGGGCATTATGAGTGCACATTCTAGTTTGGCATTTAACGCACTATCAGTCTTTCCACAGATCTTTCAATCTTGTGTTTTAAGTGCAAATACCCATGTTCTTCTGATTCATAGAGTTGAGTCCTTGCACATTGTACAGACTAAATAAAGATTTTAAAAAGTATTTTATAAAGTATTAAAGAAATATAAATTATACATATTGGAACATAGCATGTGCCAAGCAATCTAAGTCACGTTAATACAGCACGTATAAATATCATGCTATATTAACAAATTTATGTCCACAATATGGTTCTGCCTTAGTGACACCCAAAGAAAGCCCTGTTGATCCTATTATATGACTCATATTATATGACATGTTTAACTTTCTTTAATAATCAAATCCATCATTCAGCATGGATTACTGCATGCTGTGCCAGCCCAACAGTGGACAAAATAGCCAAGGTCCCTGGTCTCCTGAAGCTTGCATCCTGGTGGGCAAATTCCTGTTGATTTGTCTTTCTCCAGCTTTAATGTGCATATACATCATTGGAAAATTTAATTTAAATGGAAATTCAGATTCATTACATCTGATGTTGGTTCTGGGGTCTGCTGGCCTAGAACATCACTTCGAGTAACAAGGAACTATGTAACTGATGTGTTAACCTCCCAAGCAACATGATACCAAGCAACATGATACCTTAGCTAAATGAAAACACTCTACTTCTTAAGAGAAAAACCCTCAAGGACTAACAATAAGAATGGGAATTTCAGTTTATTTTGTTTGTTAGAGTCCACATATTGAAGTATGGTAGCAATAATCTTGGGTAAAAACTGCTGCTGTTTGATTTTTTAACCCTGCTGTTCTGGCTTCTGTAATTATTTGCTTGCTAAAATAATAGAGAAGTTATTTTGATCTCCTGAACTTATATAAATCACCCCATTCAATTGTATACCCCATTGATTGTGGTTTTACTGGTCTTTCAAAACACATTCCTCTGCACCTGGAGACCAGGACAGCACAATTGCTTTAATTGCTCCAGTGGCTCCAGAAAACGTGTTTTCCGCTGACTCAGTGGCTCCAAGACCTAAAACTATAATTAGTCTTTGTAGATAACTAACTTGCTCAATTTAGCTTCTGTAACAAATTGCTTTTGCAAACCAGGTTCCTCATTCTAAAACTAGAGATGTAATTGATACCTTTGTAATATTTGCCTATATAAGCCTGATGTTACTGCCATTTGGTGCTGCAAGATTTGGAAAGCATTTGCCCCCTCATAGCTGCTGGCTCTATTTCACATGTGGCTCCTTAATTTGATTTATTGAGGCTTCCTTGTGTGATTCCCAGGGTACAATCTAACCTAATAAAAGAGTAATACTGAAATTGACTGTTTCTTCCAGACGCCTAAGCCACGCCCACCAGAAATCAGAGTGGCTGTATGCAAATTAACCCAGCCAAGATGGAGGCCGGCAGTCACGGAGCTAGAGTAAACAGGCAGCTTCCATTGCACCAGGAGTAAACTGTCTGCCTAGGCCGGCTGGGCCTCTCTCTGCTCACGCAACATAGTTGCAACATTGTTTCAACTATAGAAGCCACAGAGCTGAAGCAAACAGGAGGCTTTGTTACCTGCCTAGGCCTTGGCTTAAAGCAACAGTATCAATTATAGAAGATAAATGAACCCCAGGAACCTGCTTTCAGCCAGCCTTACTGGGACGTTGGGTCAATGGGAGCTGTGGGCAGCCTGAAAACTCCTCACCTCTCAGCCTGTCACTCAGGCTGCCCAGACACCCCAGTAGGGACTCGAACCCTGAAAGGACTGTGGGCAGCCTGAAAACGGCCCTCAGCCTGTCACCCAGGCTGCCCAGGCACCCCAGTAGGGACTCGAACCCTGAAGGGACTGTGGGTAGCCTGAAAACAGCCCTCAACCCCTCACCCCGGCTGGCCACACCTCAATGGGGTAAGGGTCCACACTGGGGGGCTTGGCCAGCCTGCAAACAGCCATTAGCCCCTCACCTAGGCTGGCCAGGCATGCCAGCAGGTGGACATCCCCCGAGGGGTCCCAGACTGTGAGAGGGCACAGGCCAGGCTGAGGGACCTCCCAAGTGCACAAATTTTTGTGCACCAGGCCCCTAGTACAACAATATAAGTGAGATCTGTGATATTTGTCTTTCTCTGACTGGCTTATTTATCTTAGCATAATAATCTCCAGGTCCCTCCATGTTGTCTCAAATGGTAATAAATCCTTCTTTTTTACTGACAAACAAAATAGATCCAGAGACATGGAAGCAAGCAAACAGACTGACGAATCTCAGAGGGGTGGAGGGTGGAGATGAGGGAGGCAGGAAGAGATTAACCAATTAATTTATATGCACAATCCATGGATACAGACAATAGTGCAGTGAAGGCCTGGAAAGGGGGCAGGAGCAAGGAGAAGGGGGTCACTGGGGGGGGGGGGACATCTGTAACACTTTCAACAATAAGGATAAATAAATAAAGACTGGGAACTTCAGGCAGCTGGTGGTGGAAGAGGAGACGGGGGAAAGTCTTCCCTTGTCTTTGTCTAGCTTCTGTTGTGGCCATCTTTGGCATTGCTTGGCTTGTAACCGCATCATTCCAATCTCTGCCTCTGTTGTCACATGGCCTTCTCCTCTGTGTGTCTTTTCTGAGTATCTGAGTGTCCTTTTCTCTTATAAGGACATCAGTACTTGGATTTACATCCTAATTGAGTGTGATCTCGTCTTAAGTAATTACATCTACAATGATTATATTTTCAAATAAGATCCCATTCTTAGAGGACTTTAGGGGGAACACTATTTGACCCTAGTGCACTCACACACAAAATGTTCAACTAGTGTGGTGGGAAGTCAAAGAGAGAACCAAGAGCAGAAGTGAGAGCTGCACTGCCCTCCTAACCCAGATCTTGTCAAGTGTCAGATGGACAGCCCTCCATGAGATCTCGAGGCCACAACCAAAAGAGAAGTGAGCAGGGCCTGCGAAGTATGGAGAGTGGCAGGCAGCCGAGATCAAGATGATGCCTTAGAGAGGGTATGAGACAACCTGCTTCCCTTCCCCTAGGTCAAGGTTTTACCCACAAGCATAAAAGAAGTTGCCAGAAGGGAAGTTGTGGGCCCTCCTCATTTCTCCATCTATAGTTAAAACTCAGTGAAGCATAACAAATAATGAGCAGTTCCAAACAATTCACAATAGCTCGATGTAGATGCTTTCATGTATGGTGTGGGTTGGGGCTGCTGCTGAGAGGTGATAGCTAAGAAGGGATTCTCCTAATCGGGAAGGTATATCAGATATTTGGTTATAAATGGCCAGAAAGCGTATTTAAGGAGACAGCAATATTGATCAGGAAATAATTGTTTGCTGGAAATGGTCAGTCTTTTCCATGGGTAATTAAGATGATGTCACTTGATACCTATACCTGGGAGCATGTTCTACAGTGCAGTGTCATTAACCTGCCGTCATGGCAACAGGCTGGTCTTGGGTTCTCCCTCTGGACCTTTCTTTTATTAATGTGTGTGCTATTCACAAGCTACAACTTGCTCTTTCCATTGTGTTGTTCCAAACACAGGTGACAAGATGGAAAGGAATTATGGGAGGTTCTTATTATATAGCACAAGGTTTCAAGAAAAACAAACGAATAAACCACCCTTTGGCTTGCTACATTGAGAGGTAATCTCCTTCCTCCAGTCGGGTCTATATACCCTCTGTTCATGGACCAGTAGCATCCCCCAGAGGTGTTAGGAATGCAGACTCTAGGATCCCGTACCAAAATTGAATCTGACTCTTGCCAAGATCCCTGGGAAATTCACATTCACATTAAAGGTTAAGAAGCACTGCCAAATATAAGACTTCTGTTTCAATGATAACATTACCAGTAGCTGCTTACAATGGGGTTTCTCTTCTGAGGCACCACTGTTTTTCATTAGCCTTAGGGTCTAAGATTTCCCCCAAAGTGGGAAAAGGTCACTGTTTTATGCAATAAGAAGAAAGCTTGGTAACTTAAGCTAAGTTTATCACAAGAAAATGTTTCCAGGTTGCGTGGTATTTGGTCACCAGGATTTTCTTCTACCCGGTCCCTGTCGCTGAGCTCACCCTTTCAGCTCAGAGCTTCCAGTCTATGAATCAGGCACCGTGTTCCAGCAGCATCAAACAGAGGAGGCTGTTATTCTAGAAATACTGCCTGGAAACTTTGTCAAAACAAAAGCTCAAAAGCAAGCTTTGTCTCTTCTAGCCACTTCTTATTTCCTTTAAATCACACACTTCTATACAGCATTTAAGATGAAAGCCTGGACTAATAAGTAAGTTTTCCAGAAAACAGACACTCATATTCATAGTGACTAGTCATGTGCCTCGAATGGTCTTGGCGCTTTAAGGAGCCATCACACTAAGAGGCAGGTGACTGGCTCATGGGCACACAGATGATTAGTGGTTTAATTAGAACTCACCCCATGTCTGGTTTTGAAGTCTGACTTCCTCTCTCTCCATTGAAATGCCTGTACCCACAGGACTCGATCTTATTTCTAACGCTGTATCATTGGTCCCAACTATTCTACACAAGCAAAATTGCATTCTAAGCTGGTCCTTGGCAAAACTAAGGAATGGCACAAAGTTGGTCTTTGACTACACTCCAAACCCAAAGTAAGCTCTTTTTTTTTTTTTTGCTTAACTCTACAAACTTTCAGCCAGCTAGTGGTTTTGTCAGTTCCTTTTCCAGTCACCTTAGTGGGATGCTCATCTGAGATTGTCTTCTTCTCAGCATTTCATATTTAATTTATCTCAGCACACTCTCCTTTAATCAAAGCCTACTTGCCAATCCTGCATGTTTCAACAATTAGCAATACCTTGTATGTCAAATTTGTAAGTTACTTCATTAACTTGTTACCTCTTATAGTTTGACTCTTTTATTTTTTGTTGTTGTTACTCCTCACCCAAGTATATTTTTTTCATTAATTTTTAGAGAGAGTGGAAGAGAGAGAGAGAGAGAGAGAAAGAGAGAGCAGGTGAGAGAGGAAAACATCGATGTGAGAGCAACATATCAATTGGTTGCCTCCCACATATACTCTGACCAGGGCCAGGGACAGAACCACAATCCAGATATATGCCTTTGATGGGGAATAGAACCTGAGACCCTTCAGTGCAACTGCTGAGCCACACTTGCCAGTGCAGATTTAACTCTTAGAAAACAATAAAGTACCCATGAATTACTTGATTAATTAATAATACAACTTAAAGAACAAAAGAAAAGGGATTACAAAAGTGTAATTTTTGGTCCTGTTTCCAGTCAAGTGAGTCCTTTGCTGCCCCTCAAATCCCACCCACAGATAGGCATCTACTTTGTTGATACATTTGGCTGGCTTGAGCTATTAATATAGCACAGAACACATTTTTATACTTTAGAGACTTGGAGACGGGGAGATTTTTTTAACCTTTATTGATTTCAGAGAGGAAGGGAGAGGGAGAGAGAGAGAGATAGAAACATCAGGGATGAGAGAGAATCATTGATCAGCTGCCTCCTGCACGTCTGGGGATCGAATCCTCAAGTTGGGCATGTGCCCTTGACCAGAATCGAACCTGGGACCCTTCGTTCTCTTCCACTAAGCCAAACCGGCTAGGGCAAGAGATACTCTTCTTTCTAGGAAACCCGAACATCTGGTAACCCATCTAGTCACAACGATCATGGTTCTGTCAAGGGTCCTCAAACTACGGCCCGCGGGCCACATGCAGCCCACCGAGGACATTAATCCAGCCCACCGGGTGTTTTTGCTGCCTTGTTTTTTTAATTCAAAATAAGATATGTGCAATGTGCATATGAATTTGTTCATAGTTTTTTTTTTTTTTTTTTAAACTATAGTCCAGCCCTACAACGGTATGAGGGACAGTGAACTGGCCCCCTGTTTAAAAAGTTTGAGGACCCCTGGAACTCATCCAGCTGTATGTCCTAGTATTGACATACAAAGTACAAAACACTTCTCATTTTCAATTGTTCAGCTGCACAGGGAGAAGTACATTGTTGTTACTAAGAGCAAAGCCCAGATCCATTTTGGAGATCTTGATTTTCATAATGTTTTTAAATCATCTAATCAAGCCTTCTTTCTTTTACCCATGTTTCCTTTCTCGCCTCTCTACTTCTCTCTGTACAGTTTGTCTTAACACAAGAAAAAAAAAACTTTCAAATGCAAAGAGAAAAATGGATGGTAATTATTATAATGTCCCATTAGAACTGAGGCCATTCAATCTACTTATTTGAACGTATAAAGAATTTTCTCTCTTCTGAAATACTCCACTGCACAAATAAGAGTATATTCAGATATAATTTCATGTGATTACCCTATATTAGGAGCTCCTAACCACAATTCCCTATCAGGTGTTAAGCACATAAACAAACTGCCTCCAAGTAAATCCTGTCCATCAAATCTTCATTTTCATTTCACAAAGATTCTGTTTTGCAGGCAAACTCTGGGAATGTTGCCTCCCTATTAAATAGCAAGAAAATAAAATTTGAAGGTAGGAGAGACCTGAAAGGATCTTTGCCACAAAAATTTGTCTTGTCTAAAATGTATTTCCTTCCTGAGCAAAAACTACAGAGCAGGTCAGAAAAGCCCATGCAGTAAAAGGCAAAATTAAATAGTGAACTATAAAAGCAGAAACATTAAGTTGCTATTATGAACTTATTTCACAACTAAATTAACCAATGAATGTTTTTTTAACAACACTGAAGTGAGGACAGCCAAGTTTAAGAAGACTGATCTTAAACTTAGTTATATTTGTTATTTATTCCTAGAGCAGAGATTCTGATACTGAAACATTGGGTGAGCCTCAGGGATCTGAGAATTCTCAGAAATTTGTATATGGGTGCTTTTTTTTTTCTGGAAGATGATCGATAGTTTCCATCAGATTTTCAAAGGGATATAATTTAAGAATTACTATTCTTAGAGGATTCTTTAAGGAATATGGAAAAGTTGGATACAATGATATCAGATAAAGCCTGATGTTTATGAGATCAAATATATGCATTTGGGTTATTTTTCTCTGAAAGACAATCAGATCAGGCCTATCTATATAGTTGCAGCAAAACCAGTCAGGGAAATTAGAGACTAGCTGAGAATATAATTTAGACAGGCCCATTGTATGAAATATGGTAATAATAAATGCTATAACATCATCATCATCTCAGTAGCTTAACAAAATAAAAGTTTACTTCTCATTCACACAAAGTCCAATTCCTGGTCAATAGCAGTCTTCCGTGTGATCATTCAGGGATCTAGGCTTCTTGTATCCTATGGCTCTGTCTTCTTTATAGCCTTGAAGTCCTCTGTTAGAACTTCAATATCTTGCCAGTAGATAGGAGAAGAAAGACAAAGTATGGAGGATTACATGAGGGTTGGACATCTTTTCTACCCACACTCCTTCAATCAAAATTCAGTCACATGGCCTAACCTATCTGTAAGGGAGGGTGAAATGTAGTCTAACTGCATTCTCAGGAGGCAAAAGATATGACTTTTGGTGAACACCTAGCATTTCTGTTCTATCCTCTCAAATGAAACGACAGGACCAGGAAAAGTTTAGAGAACAAGAAGACACGCTGCTTTAGATACTGGAAGAAAATCCAACATCGTAGGAAGACCAACATATTCCACAAAAAACAGGCTAGAAGGCAGTGGAAGAAGCAGTCTTACAGGAGGTAAGAAAGTGCCCAGAGTAAAGAACATAGTGAACTAAAACATATGAGCGAAAATGCTTAGAATGTGAGGCATGGAGGTAGGAGAAATTGGGGGATTTAGTGACCAATGGTAGAGCCCAGGGCACCTAATAGTATTTAGGAAGATGTGGGGTTAGGAGTGGCAATAAGAGTAGGATCAGGCAAGAACAAGAGTGAAATAATCAAGAGACAGGAAGACTACAGAGAGAGGGCCTAGGCACAGCGTGGAGAGTCAAGAAAGTCTATTTGGGAGGTGATTCCTTGATGAACAAGAGCTGTTCCAATGTCTCATGTTCCAGGTCAGGATGGACTCTGGAGTAGTGCAGAGCCTACAGATAGGGGTCAGCTGTGAAAGAGGCTCTGGAGACCTGATAAGCCCTGACAAGACACATCCTCAAGTGTTCCCAGGAATCTTACTTTGCTTCTCCATCACAAACAACAACCCTGACCCAACCCTACCTTCCTCACAAATTGTTCTGGGATGAAAAGGAACAACTGAATTAGTACAAACCCTTCAGAGCACAAAGCAAATGCCCCACTAAGAGTATGATGAACCTGGGATAGCATATTTGCTTAGAAGAAATAATAAAAATAACTGCTCATATGTGCAAGACAAAAATCTTTATTTGAAGGATATGTCTTTATTACCTCAATTTATAGACAAAAAACTGAGCAACAGTCACTTATAAGTGACTTGCTCAAGTAAGAGTCAGAGCTGGGGTTCAAAAAGATCTGCCTCCAGAGTCGATAACCTTAACGACTATGGATACTGCCTTTCTTAGAAAGTCAAATTTGGCCCAAATTTCATATAATATTTCACCTGATTAATGTAGGTGTCATTGAAGACACATCCTTTCATTTAAGTCTCCCTCAGAAATCTCATCTACCCTTTTCTTTCCCTAAAGTTGCCTCATCCTTTGGAATGAAGACAAGTCATGGATCTCCCAAGAATGAGTCATGGACAGTTCCCTGGAGTGTCCACCCTCTCAAAGAATGCACACTATTATGCAATAACAAGCTGTGAAATAAAATATGTGACATATGAATGACTGCAGGATATCAAAGTTAGAAGGAAGCTTAGGGATCACAGTTCCACCCATTTTAGTACAGAGAAGCTAGTAGCTTTCAAAATGTCCCTTAGGAATAAGAGCAGATTATCCTAACTTACACAATAAAATACTTGCCTCCTTACCTCAGAACATTTTCTCAATGCAGCATAAAGGGATCATGAGGGTTAAAAGCCAGAAACTTTTAACAGTGATATAAGTGACTGCATGGATTCTTATGTTGCTAGCAGGACTGTGAAAAAGATAAAAGGGTTCAACTTCATGAATTTGTTTTCTATGAAATAAGGAATCCAACATCTTATATAACTAATCAGGAGTTATATATCCATCCACTCAAGTATTTATTCTATCACCCAGGCTTTACCCCAGCATTTATCCATCCATCCATCCATCCATGCATCCATGCATTTAATCATTCATCCCAACCTTTATTCACCTATCCATCCATCCATCCATCCATCCATCCATCCATCCACCCATCCATGCAGGTATTTATTTATTCATTTGCAAAAGTTTTCACTCATTACAAAATATCTATTGAATATCTATTGAGCCAAAATTTGTGTTAAATCCAGGGGTGGGGGGAGGGTGTCTTGTTTTGTTTGTTTTTTTTTTTAGCAATTGCAATCAATATTTTTCTTCCTATCTGTTCTTCAGATTTCAGCATATGGAATTCCAGTACTTTCCATTATACAATGAACTTTATATTAAATATGTTCAGGAATCATCATAAGGTCGTTATTTATGGCACACTTTGCAGATTGCATCCATTAATTCAAAGGAAAGAGGGTATCACTTAGGAGTATTTCCTTTGCTGCTCAGGACCTTATTTTTGGCCTTAAGTGTATTTTGTAGGCCACATACCTAGTCTCAAGACAAATGTGGACAAGGCTCAGTCAACAGTGAACGGCCTTCAATACCAAAGAAGTACTCAGATTTTGGCAAATTGTGTCTCTGGGAGCTGTAAGGCCCTGTTGTCCTTGATGAAAAGTACTCCCCTGTGACAAAGACATGTATGCTCAGTCTTCTTGAAAGACAGTGGAAAAGGGATCGCTAGATCCTGCTTCCATATCAGAACCATTAGTTAGTGTTGTTTGTGCAAACACTGTAACCCACCTTCTACTCTAAATAATTCTACCCAAATGGCCAGGGCTCCACTAGTTCTAAAAGTCTAAAATGATTTTGTGCAGCATTTGGCTGTGTACCACATGAGAATGTTATTTTCTGATGATAATAAGGGAGGAGACGACTCAGAAAACAAAGCGCAATATCAAGGTGCCAACACCCCAAATGTATTTATTCACTTTTGTATTATGGATGGGAAAGGTTTTCCTTGCTACAAAGGTTTGTTAAAAACACGTTGATGCAAATCAATAAGTAGTAGCTACAACCATTATCTATTGTAAACAGAATAATAAGCAGAAAACAGATAAACAGAAGCAACTACTTTGGTGTACACAGACATTCAATTGTTTTCTATTATAAAACTGATATGAATGCCACCATTTTATCTCTTTGTAGTATTTTTCTTTGAGACATATTTTTTTAAATTGCACATTGCTTTGCACTTGTCTTACCAGTTCAGGTTTGTAGCATACCAAAGAATTACAGAAAACTGTTTTACTACCAAGGTGGGGGCCATGTGGTCATTTATATATTACAAATGAAAAAGAAGCAAGGTACAAAAACATGTGTGTTTGTGAGAGAGAGAGAGAGAGAGAGAGAGAGAGAGAGAGAGAGAGAGAGAGAGAGAGGAGGGAGGGAGAAAAGTGTTCAAGGCTGTGAATACAGACAGGTAGGAAAGGCTTTAAACTAGTGGTCATCGAAATCATATAGAATACCTATTAAACACTCACTTTATTAGCAGCATGTAAATCACTGGATTGGTTATTCAAAGACCAGACAAACAGAATTCCTGGATACTGTTTCCATTTGGGTTTTCCAGTTCATATGGTTCCAGCTGCCGGTACTCAAAAGTCACACGGTTTACGTGTTTTCCGCTGGAGACCACGCGCACCACTGTGTTGTCACAGCCAATTTTCACTTGGGCTATAATTCATGGAGAAAGTAAAAGTTTCCCAGCAGGTTAGAAACCACACAGCAAAACCACTTCTGTCAATAAGATCATTTAAACTCAAAGAAAGTGAGAGGTGTATCTTCTTCTCATAGGTTCAAACCATGCCATGAGGGCAAATGCTTTTGTTTTCATGTTTGTTAGAATACAGAATTAACTTCAGAATTGTGACATCGATCTCAGCTTTTCTCTTCATCTGCAAGACGACTGTTAGCCAAATAAATCTGGCTATAGAGAGGCAAGAAGATGTCTCCTTGTACTTTTCATATTCTACCTGCAAGGCTCTGGTGGTAAAAGCAGGGGCCTCTCCACTCTAACCTTCACTCTAGTTCAGTGTTCTCAGTGGAGACAGTCCTGCCTTCCAGGGATAGGCTGGAAATTAGCAGGGGTAGTTTTTGGTTGTCATAACATCTGATATGATTAAATATCATAACAAGTGATATTGGGCAGCTTGGAGGCTAAATTGTAATGCTGAACATTATGTTGACCAAAAAGACTACCTGTTTATTATTTTCTGAGCCTAGATAATAGTTGTTTTACATATAAACAAAAATATTTTGCGTGATTTAAATAGACCACACTAAATACATTCATTTTTTCCCATTGTCCACCTACATTTGTCTCATTTTTTCCATTTTTTTCCTGTGCTTCATAGAAGGAATGACTATTGATATCCTTACTTCTCTTAAATCCAGTCTTATCCATTATTTTTATAAGCATCTGGCAATGTTTATATATCCTCTGGTACAGATGTGCCTGAGTGGTTATATATCGAAACTCATCATTTTTATTAAAAATTACTTCTATTTTACTCTTCCAGCCTCAAGCTGGCTCCTGAGACAGGATTTATCTGCCCTATAATAATCCTTTCTGTTATTTTAATCTACTTAATCT
>PVJC01044446.1:0-14145 GCA_004026665.1 Murina feae
ATGGGCGGATCTTCATGATGTTCTCTAGGTGGGGACCCGGGCCTTCTCTCTCTCAAGGACTGGGATTCTCAGCATGTGAGACAGAACTCTGCATGGTTATCTGTGTTTGAGGAGCAAACAGCTGTTGCCACTGTCTCAGTGGGATAAAATGCTTCCTCTAAAGCAACACTGACACTGTCACAAAAACAGAGGAGCTTGAGATGGGGGCTGTGGGAGGCATGGCTATCTGGAACCCTTTTCTTACTCAGAGAGGGGCATTTATCTGAGGATTCCGGCACCATGTGCTTCAGATAACAACATTTCCTGGGGAATTCCTCATATCAGCAGCGACTCTCTAGCTCTCAGACTCAAAAAGGAATGAGTGCAGCTACTTCTTTGCCTGACATGGCTCAGAGGAAGCGTGTGAGGCTGGGAGAGGGGAGGGTTGGAAAGAGCGTGTCAGCATGTGTCCTGGTCCCTCCTTAGCTCGGGAAAGAAGAAGGAGAGCTGCAAGTGAGAATCCTCTCACAGTGAGAGACGTGGATGACTTGAGGGCCCTGCAAGACCCCTTCCTAGTTCCTCTCCCAAAAGGAATCCCTTCCCTACGGTAAGACTTTCAGTTCCCTCACTAGTGACTCCTTTGGGTTAGAGCAATGGTTGTCAATCTGGACTGCAGGGAGCTCTGGAGCTTCAGGGCAAGAGAGGCTAAGAGAAGGGGCATCCTATTACTACTCCTTCCTCTACCCTGTAGATAGGGGTGCTCCCAATTCTTCAGATACATAGCAGGCTTTCTTTTGAGATTACATTTTTATTGATTGATTTTAGAGAGAGGAAAGAGACATAAATTGTTGTTCCACTTATTTATGCAGTCATTGATAGATTCTTGTTAATCCTAGCCTAAAGACATATTTTTTTATTGATTTTTTTTTAGAAGTGGAAGGGAGGGGGAGAGAGAGAGAGAGAGAAATGGATGGATTGGTTGCCTCTAACACATGCCCTGTCCAGGGCCAGGATCAAACCTGCAACCTAGGTATCAAACCCACAACCCTTTGGTGGGTAGGCCAATGCTCTAACACTGGCCAGGGCTCATTGGTAGACCCTTACATGTACCCTGACTGGGGTTTGAACCTGCAACTTTGGTGTATTGGGCAACACTCAAACCAACTAAGCCAGACTATGAGATTGCTTTTGAAACAGTTTTCTTCTTTGTAAGTGTGATGGTTAATTTTATGTGTCAACTTGACTAGGCCACAGTACCCAGATACTTGGTCAAATACCCATGCAGACCTCACCGTGAAGGTGTTTTGGGGATGACATTAATATTTACATCAGTAAACGTTGAGTATACTCCCAAATCTAGGCGGGCCGCATCCAATCAGTTGAAGGCCTTAAGAAGAAAAGACTGAGGTCCTTCAGAGAGGAAGGAGTTCTGACTCGGCTTGCAGCATCAACTCTTTCCTGGGCCTCCAGCCCGCTGGCCTGCCCAGCGAATTTCCGACTTGCCAGCTTCCACAATCTTGAGTTCCAACATTTTACAACAAATCTTCCTCTATATATTTATTTGCATTCTACTTAACCTGTTCTCCGGACTGATAAAGTAGGTTTATTACATGTAGTGGTATGGATGCGATAACTTGTAAAATATTCTTGATGTAATTCAGAAGTGAGCAAAGAAGAAATGCATTGATCTTGTTGGGTTCTCACTATGCCACAGGACCATACAAAAATGGAACAGGGCCAGGCTAGAAAAAACTGTGGCAGTGGGTGGGAACTGGGGGTACTGTGCAAACTCAGCATTTCTAAAATACATATGTGTGTGCACATATATGTTCATGTGCTTAGGCATGTCTGTGTGTGTGTGTTTACATGCATGTACATACTTATATTTCCTGGTTCTGCCTGCTGAAAGCAGCAAGAAGCAAAGATACCCCAGCAGCAACAGCAATGACGCACTTGGTGCCCAAATCGTGTTTCTAATATTCCCCATGAAAAGGGACCGAGACTACTCATAAGAACGGCTGATTCCATGGCGAGGGCAGGGTGGTGTGAGATGAGCTGGGAACATGTTGCTAAGCCAGAAAGTTAAAAAGTGCACCAGAAAGAGCAAAGCACGTTATCAGGACTTGGAAATAGCTCAAAGGCGTCCCACTGGCCGAGTCAGGTACAACTGGAACATGAAAATATGAAGTACAATGATAAATATTGAAGAATGGGAATACATTAATCCACATGGATGATTCTAAAAGATAATATAACTAAACAGGGAAGCCCTAGCCAGTGTCACTCAGTTGGTTGGAGCATCGTCCTGTACACCAAATGGTGGTGGGTTTGATTCCGGGTCAGGACATATACCCAGGTTGCAAGTGTAATCCCCAAGTTGGGGTTTGTGAGGGGCAACTGATCTCTCTCTCAAATCCATCACAAATAAGTAAATGAATTAATAGGGGAGAAGGCTCTGCTTACATTAGAATGCTGAGGGCCAAATGGCAGTGTGAGGGAGTGCTGGTGAGGGAAAAATCGTTCCTTCGCAGTCACAGAGTGCAGATGAGGTCACCAAGAAACCCCGAGGAATGCTAAATCCCCGGGGAGACTTGATGAGGAGCAAGATACTCACGGGTCTTAAAGTGTCTCCCCACAGACTCTTATTAGTCTCACAGAGAAAATAAAACCGAGTAATTTTCCCGCAGAGATCAGAATTGCCTTCAGCAGTGAGCCTCTGTGTCCCCTGATGTGGAACCCTGTGAGGAACACATCACCTGTGCAGCGCCGTGGCCGCAAAGGCATCACCCAATCTAATCACAAAGAAACATCAGCCAAACACAAAATGAGGATGGTGTGTGCATGGGAGTGGAAGATCAGTTTTTCAAAATTTCAGTGTCATAAAAGACAACTGAAGACTGTGGAAGTGCTTCCAATTAAAGGATGAGTGGGCAAAATTGAAGTATAGCTGCCAGACTAGATAAAAGTTTTGTATCAGTATAAATCTATGAAGTTGGTAACTATACTGTGTTTATGTAACAGAATATTCTGTTCTTAGGAAATACGCACTGAAGTATTTAAAGGTAAAATGCCATAATATAATTTACCTCCCATTGGTTCAGAAAAAAGAATTCTGTATTCACACACATATATGTATGTGTCTGAATAGATAACAGATGATAGATAAATAGATCATAGAAACTCAGAGAGAGAGAGACTGTGTGTGTCTGTATAGAAAACAGATGATAGATAAATAGATCATAGAAACTCAGAGAGAGAGAGACTGTGTGTGTCTGTATAGAAAACAGATGATAGATAAATAGATCATAGAAACTCAGAGAGAGAGAGAGAGACTGAGAGAGAGAGAAGAGGGAGGGAGAGTACTGGGAAGGAGGAAGAACAAGAGAATGAGAGAGCAAAGTTAACAGAGCTCCTTGAGGAAAGACAGCGCTGTGTGGGGAAGATAACATTTGTTCTCTGTGCCCATAGCAGCAAACATTCTAGGGCCATGACATGAAGGTTGGCCTGAAGAAATGACTAAAAATGTATGAGGTGACATTGGGGCACTGGTTAGGAGCAGGTCATTTAAACCAAGTGAATACACCTAATGCACTAGCCCCTCTATGTCTCTCGGCCAAGATGCGATGTACACAATGCTGGCTTAAACCCCATACCAGTCAGCTTTCCGGCAGGCAACAGGCAGCACACTGAAACGGGAATTGAGGACAGC
Organism: Murina feae; assembly: GCA_004026665.1. Taxonomy (NCBI): domain Eukaryota; kingdom Metazoa; phylum Chordata; class Mammalia; order Chiroptera; family Vespertilionidae; genus Murina; species Murina feae. Next base: position 3,689 of record PVJC01044446.1, read on the forward strand.
ATGAGAAAGAGACTATTAACAGAGAGAGGGGAGGTCCTCATGAAAACCAGCAGTGGGGAGCCAGTGCTGTCAGAGAAAAAGGGAGGGAGTTGTTACTAGAACCTGAAGCTAAGAGAAGAGCTGTTTGGAGACCTGGACTGGCCACCTGGTGGAAACTGGTTTTTGGTAGAGAGCTACGCCTGACTCTGCAGTCAACCCTCAGCAGCCCAGCAGGGAGGGGGCCGTGGAGGACAATCACCTTGTCCTACTTTCCTTGCACCTCTGGTTTCCTGCCAGGGTTTCCCATCTGCCAAACCCACCTGGCGTCAGAGGGCGAGGGAGCCTAAGGATGCCGCCTGCACAGGTCAGAGCAGGCGGGAGAAGGGTGGCAAGTGGAGCAGGAAGGGGAGGTGGGTTCAGCAACCAGTGGCCTGGGGCTGCGATGAAGGTTTAGCTTTGTGGAAGCACAGAGCTGACATTCAACAGCGCCCAGCAAGAGTTCAGATTGTAAAGAGTTTGATAGGAAAGTTGGTGGGAGGGGGTGGGGGTGGAGTGGGGAGGGTGGGAAATACTGCCGTCCTGATTATTAAAAATGGGATTTTTTTAAGTCCTTATTTTCTCTAAATAAGTTATTTTTCAAGTTGTCAACCACAGCCAATAGGAAGGTAAGTATAGGAGAGTTTATTAACAACACAGCAGTAAAATTCAATGTGGATGGAGAAATTCTCCCGTCAGTTTTTCCTAGAAGTAGAATACCTGTCCAATTTGACCAGAAGATGACAAATTTCTGGAGTGCCCCACCGACGTGTGTTTCAGTGTCTGTGTATTCACTGGGGGTTTCTGCAGAGGGCGGGGTGGGGGCGGGGAGCAAAGGCAGGGTACTGACAGGACAGCTGGTTTACAAAGAAAATTCAAGGGGCAAGGTGAAGCTATTGACAAGAAGATAAATCACAAAATGAGAGGTTGCAAGATTTGGAGGCGTAGGTGTGGTGTATGACAACGCATGGCCAGGGATTTGGGACCAAGGCTGTAAGAGGCCAGTGTTGAAGTGTCATTCACTCTTTGTTTTGGAGGCGGGACTCACTATGGGAAAGAGGACAGACCTCACTGTAGGCCTATTACGACCAAGGTTGTCTCGACACAGCCCAGCATGGCCAGTTGTGAGAAACAAACCCAGCCATGATTGCCAGCACACAAACTACACCGATTCCTGCCTTTCCGACTTTTCCAGCGCGCCTCCCACCACTCCAGGCCAGCTCCACGTGGCCACTCAGGGACCCAGGTTCCTAACATCTTGTTACTTCACCACCTTCTGGGGTAGTGCCATCATCCGCAAGGGTGAGACGGGTTTATCCTTCATGTCTGGCCAGAGAGAGCCTAGATAGAGTTAGAGGCTTTGTCTCCACGGAGAGAACTCAGAAGTTGCTCACATAGAACATTTGCTCACACCTTCTTGGCCTGAACCTAGTCGTGCTGAGCTGTAAGAGAAGCTGAAAAGTATATTCTCTACCCAATGGCCATGTGCTTTACCCAAACATGTGGTATTTCATGAAAGGGAAACAATTAGACATTTCTGCCACCTGTCTATTATTTTCTTGGCCTGGAATGGACTTCGCTCACTGTGATCACTTCCCTGACCTTCCCTTCCTGCCCCTTTGTGACTGAGGTAAACATACATTTTTTTGGTTCTCTACCCCTAGCGTTTTAAACCCTCTCTGTTATAATTATGTGAGTACAACTTAGATGTGAGCTGAAGAAGCAGTTAGCAATAAACTACTGAAATCACTCCTGAAATATAACAATTTTATGGTGCCTATAAAACCTCCTCGTTACTGCAGTCTTTACTTGGTCACCCTTCAGAAGAGTATTGATACAGAAGAAAATTGTTTACAGCCCTGATCATACTCTTTTATATACTCCTGAAGTCAAAGATCTTCTGTACCAGGAAATGGTCTGTCTTAGATGTTGACTTTACGATTCTTCTTTTTTATTTTTTAAATTGATTTTAGAGAGAAAGAGAGAGAGAGAGAGAGAGAGAGAGAGAGAGAGAGAGACATTTGTTGTTCCACTTATTTATGCATTCATTAGAGGCCTAGTGCACAAAATTTGTGCACTGGAGGGGGGTGTCCCTCAGCCCAGCCTGCACCCTCTCCAATCTGGGACCCCTTGGGGGATGTCTGACTGCTGGTTTAAGCTCAATCTCACAGGGATTGGGCCTGAACCGGCAGTCAGACATCCCTCTCATAATCTGGGACTGCTAGCTCCCAACCACTCACCTGCCTGCCCAGTTGCCCCCAACTTCCCTCCCCTGCCTGATTGCCCCTAATTGCTTCTGCCTGACAGCCTGATCACCCCCTAACCACTCCCCTGCCAGCCTGATCAACGCTTAACTGCTCCCCTGCCAGCCAAGTTGCCCCCAACTGCCCTCCCCTCCTGGCCTGGTTGCCCACAACTGCCCTCCCCTGCTGGCCTGGTAGCCCACAACTGCCTCCCTTGCCAGCCATCTCGTGACAGCCATCTTATGACCACATGTGGGCAGCCATCTTTGTGCGAGGATGTGATGGTCATTTTGCATATTACCTCTTTATTATATAGAATTATTATATAGGATTGTTTGATTCTTACATGTGCTCTGAGTGGGGAGGGGTGGGGGTAGGGAGTCTATAGAGAGGACGCTCTAACGAACTGAGCTGCTACCTGGCCAGAGCTTTATTATTATTCTTAGTTGCTATTCCTTAAAGCAACTCATGTCCCACTCTACACTGTTCTCTAGCACCTACTCAGCTTTAGGGACCAGACATCACCGTAATCATAAGATGCTGTCATCTATATAAAAATAAAATAAATGCATTGACCAAAATTTTGGCAGCTCATTTGTAAAGTTTGAGACCTGAGGTCCTTGATTAAGAATCACTGAAATAGGCCTTCATTGAGTATTTACGGAATGAATGACTCGCTTACTGAACAAATGAACAAATAAATAAGTGAAGGAGTAAAACTGGTTAATATGTGAACCAAAAGCTAGTAATAGAGCCTGGCTTTTTCCATTGTCTTCACCATCACATGGCACATACAGGTTGCACATCTGCTCACTAGCTTTCCATCAACCAAAGCAGATGTTCACATTGCATAGAATCTGACCTTGATGTAGGGGTGATCAGGGGTGATGCACAGTTCCATGCTTTCTAGAAACCTTGGAAATTAGAAGGAATAAGTCCTATTGGATTGCATGGGTGGAGGGTGGTCTAGGAATCTGCTTTTCTGGCTTTCAGGACAGCCCTACTCTGACTCTCCCCCAACCCTTTTGTACAGTCTTTACCTAAGGTAGAGGGATGGCAGCAGAACACACAGGCCTCTGGAACCTCCCCAGGGCAGCTGCCTGCGTGGAAGCCCTAAGAACCACCATAACTCCAGGCTGGCATCTACATCCAAAACAGGTTTTCTTCGGCCTGAAAGTTTGGGAGAGCAGGGTAAGTAAGAAAAAATAATCTGGGACCAATGATTTATATTTAAAGACAAAAAGCCAACCAGCTACATTCTGGGACCAAATAAATATTCAGCTGTGTCTTCATTAATGTCCAAAATGCTCTATAAAGATCTCTTCCAGTGATCTTTACTGGTTAAGGATCTTACTCAGGCTGTACACAGCCACAAATCATCACAGGTTCAATCATGTTCATGCCTAGACTTCTCCAACATTGTAACATGGGCTTGTATTTTTATAAATACTAGCAGTGTGAGTGAAAAAATCGCTTTCACTCTATCCCCTGCATTTCCTGAGTTCTTTCTGTCATGAAACCTGTTTCTTCTTAAACAAAGCAGGGTCCCAGGCCTGCCAAGCTTCTAAACCTATAATCTAGAGAAATTTCAAGCTACTTGGCACCATTCTATTATTAAATCAGGTATTCGGTGTGTTGTTTTTTTCCTGAGAATAACAGGAAACATTCTAAAACATGAGTTTAAATGTTTTAAGATCACCCTAAAACACCAATCACAACCTTTGCATAATTCTAAAAGTATCCATTGAATTATAATAATTTATGTCTCGCTTTTAACTGGGAGCAAAACACCTTTGTTAAATGCAACTGGGGAGATTTTGACAGAAATACACTAAAATTTAGTCAAATGAGAGAAAAGTTTGTGGCGAGGAAGGCACACTGTTTTTATAGTGAGATTTTCAAACAGATAAAATACTGAACACTTTTACAGAGCACTTTAGCTGATGTTTGACTTAGGGCCGAAATAGGATTCAGACACACCTGGATTTAACCACTGAGTGGCAGGCAGGTTTGGCGCTAACAGTTTACACAGGAAGAATTGTTTGTGGCTGCAGGAGTAACCAGGGGTTGAACACAGGTGCCTGGGGTGCGGACTAGGAATGGGGGGCCAGCATGAACATCAGCGCCCTGAACATGGGGTAAGACATGAGGAACTCAGATCACACCTGTTACTCAGTGAAATGGATGTGCCACCAAAAGAAAGCAAAGTGGCTATTAAACATTGGATGGGGAGCTGCAAATCCGAGCTCTGGCCTATCATTCCTCCCGTGTGCTGTGTAATTGGTTTGGGCTAGATGATGTCTACGGACCTTCGAGTTACAAACCCCTCTAAGTCCAAGGAGCACTATTAGCCTGGTGCAGTATAATGTCAGGATCAGCAGGTGCGTCGGGAACAGAAAGGCATGGAGGAGAGCGGCAGCGTGCCCCCCTTTAACACATGGACACGACAGGGCAGCGGGGGCAGAGGAGTCCTGGGTTTCTATCAGGTCAGTGGCTGCAGATCACAACAAATTCTCATTTCCATGGGAATGAGGGAACTACTTCCTAACAGATTGATGGTTTTTAAATCCCATCTATTTGGAAAATTGCTTCTGTTGTGCTAAACTCCGCCTCGGTAGCATGAAAACCGAAAGGCAAGTAGCGAGCAGCCAAAAGACAAAAACAAAACTGTCCCTTTCTATTCTGCCAGCATGTTCTATTCAAAATCTGGGCATTGAGGAAAAATAAAATGAAATTATACGGAGAACTTTGAACACCTTTTTTTCATACTCCATATAAGTTCACAACCCTATTATAATCGGGTACCAAATTCTACTTAGCATGTTATTCCAATCTCTTCGTACTCCCTATATTTTAGTATCCATTCTTTGTAATTCCCCTGTCATGCTCTTGTTCTTAAATTTTTCTCACTCTCCTCATTGCCTGCAAATAAACTATGCAACACAGTGGTTAAGGGAATGGTATAGATAATTAGGAAAAACATCCTCCAAAATATCCCAGCAATACAAAATCCTTATCTGCAGTACTCTCTTGCTAATATGAAGTAGGTGGAGAAGGAACATGTGGTGAAGAGAAAATAAAACACACTAACTTCATCTTCTGCTAAGCTATTGTGTATGTCCTTATTCTGAGATTCAGTTCTTTCCAGAAAACTACTACCGAGCCTTGGCCAGGCAGCTCAGTTGGTTAGAACATTGTCTTGATACACCAAGGTTGCAGATTCAATTTCTGGTCAGGGCACATACAAGAAGCAAGCAATGAATGCATAACTAAAAGGAACAACAAAACAATCAATGTCTCTCTCTCATCAATAAATAAAAAAAATTAAGGGAAAAATGAAGATAACTACTGAAATGCTAGAGGGAACAGAAAGCAAAAGACACAACAGTGAAATTCCTTAGCAATAACTAAAGTAACGAGTGGAAAATCAGAAGAACAGACCAAATGCTATTTTCCTAGGGCTCATAATACAAAGGAGCAACAGAACTTGCTCTAGCGCTTCTGTAAAAGAGGACGGGGATAGCAGGTTTCCCCTGACAGTTGATGCCTGGACAAGTATGTGTGAGCTGGAATTTCAGCCCCACCAGCCTTCGGGGAACACCTCTGTGCAATGAAAATGCACAAACATCCACTGACTGAGTGGCCAGAGGTGATTAGGAAATGCTTCCAGGATCCTGAGCTATGCATTAAAAATTCATAAATATGGACTGTCCTCCAGCCACAGAAAAGAAAATAGCTCCTGCATTACATTTCAGAAAGGGCTTCAAAGGATCGCAAGCCTAATATATTTTTTAAAGTTTTACATTCAGCTGCTTCTTTAAAAACAATTTTATTTTATTTCTTTGTTGGTTTTAGAGAAAGAGAAACATTAATCTGTTGTTCCATTTGTCATGTTTCCGTGTTGCTTCTTGTATGTGCCCCGACCAGGGATCGACCCATGACCTTGGCACATCAAGTCAACGCTCCAACCCACTGAGCTCCCCGGCCAGGGCTCAGAGCCAACTTGATTACAACTTCATTTGGTTTTTCGATTTCAAATAACCATATTAGAATGTTTATATTACTTCTTTAAATTTCATCTTTTTGGAACAAATTGTGGAGTCAGGTATTCTATTAAAAAATACATAAAAGTTTGTATTTGTTAATTAGCCTTGAATATTAAATAACCCAAAGAATATTATACTAAAGATTGATCTTTAAAGGAGTCTTTCTCCCCCTTTCCCAGTGAACCCACTCATGGATACATGCACACATAGTCCATCTGTGCTAGTACAAATATTAATTTAAAATTTGACAATATGACTATCTTTTAATAAGTCATCAATTGCCAAACTGGGAGTTAACAGCTCTTGCCATTTCAAATTATCAGTGTTTTTGAGGGTGTAGAAATTTTAATTTTTAAACTAAGGGAAAATGATATTGTTTGTATCTTAGAGAAAATAAAAATTTTAAATAATTTTCCAGTTGTGTCCTCAAAACTCATGTTGTTAATTATAAAATTATTCATGTGTAGTACATTAGAGTTATGTTTTGAAAATGTACAACAATAATAAAGAAAAAACACTTTAAAATTCACAATGTTCTCACCTAGAAATAACTAACGCTAACATTTTTGTTTTTCTGCTGGTCTATCTTCTCTGTATAAATAGGTACTCCTAGACAGTAACATAAAAAGCTATTTTTAATAACTTTTTGGTTATACTGAATTAAATATAATTTTTGAATCTTCCATCTACCCTATTATTAAAGCTCTTTCAAACACACTATTTTAGATATCTGCCATAATTAGTTATCATCACTGTGGTAGCCAGCCTCCAAGATAGCTCCCAGGGATTACGGCTTCCTGGTATTCGTGACCCTGTGCAGTGTCCAGTGAAGAGAGCTGACATGTGCAGCCAATATCACATATACTTCAGAAACAAGAGTGTGACTTCCAAGGCTGTGTCATGAAAGACGTCACAGCTTTTGCCTTGCTCTTATTTTTAAATTACTCGCTATTGGAGAAGCCTACAGACATGTCGTAAGGACTCCGCATCCATCTCAAGAGGACCACATAGTGAGGAGTTGAGGCCTCCTGCCAACAACCAGCGCTACTGTGCCAGGTATTGGAATTTGTCAGCAGAGAAGTAGATTCTCCCACTCAGTTAAGTTCTTGGATGACTGGAACCCTGGGTGACACCTTGCGTGTAACCTCATACCTCTGGGACAGAACCGGACTAATCTGCTCCGAGATTCCTGACCAAGGAATATTGTGTGAGTTAATAAATGTTTATTATTTTAAATATCTAAATCTTGGAATAATTTGCACGTAGATAAATAATAATAATTTTGGTGCCAGAAGTGGGACCCCACCATAACAAAAGACCTAAAATGTGGGAGTGTCTTATAGCAGCATGAAGGAAAGACGTTGAGAAGCGAAAGCATAAAGTACATTGAAGAAATGGTTAGCAGAAGCCAGATGACCTTCAAGGATGCTATTGATGAGGGCTTGGAGGAAAATTTGCAAAACATTATTGGGAACTAGAATATGAGAGATTCTTTTTAGATAGGACAAAAATTTAGCAACTGTCAGATGCAAATATATATATATAATTAACTAAGTGATTTAGCGAAGGCAATTTCCAGGCAGAATGCTGAAAGTGTGCTAGTTTCCCTCCGGCTGCTTATAGCAACATGTGAGAGAAGAGATAAGCTGAAGGAAGAAATATTAAACAAAAAGCAGTCAAGACTTTCTGCTTTTGAAATTTTCCAGATGACAGAAAATGCTAAAATTGCAAAATGACTTTCAGGCAAAAAAAAAAAAAAAAAATTTTTTTTTAAAACTCCGGCGTTCTTCCAAGAAAACATGGCCTAAGGATGAAGCTGAGGCTGCGACTGTGAAACCCCATTTTAATAACTTTTAAACCTAAGGGAGCACTCCTCTTAGGTTGAGACCTGGTTAGCGGCAACATGACTAAAAGCACCAGGAAGGTAAATACAGGACCCTTCATGGCGCCTCCCTCAGGAAAATGGTGAGGAAAATTGAAATCAGCACGGCAAGCAGACTTGCTCCTTCTGTGGCAAAACCAAGATGAAGGGACGCGCTGTAGGGAGCTGGCACTGTGGTTCCTGCGTGAAAACAGTAGCTGGTGGTCTGTGGACTACACTCCAACTTCTGGGGTCGCAGTAAGTCTGCCATCAGAAGACTGAAGGAAATGAAAGCCCAGTAGACACCTCACAGTTTGAAACATTGCTAGCCTATAATAAATGATAACAAAGAGGTTGACTTATGTAACAGCAACAACAAAACCTAAGGGAGTACTTACTTCAGAGAACTCTAGGGATTCTAAGCAGCTTAAGGGAATCATCCCTCAGCAATTTCAACAAAAGCACCAGGTAGAAAATGGCTTATCTTGAAGAGATGTAGTGATGTAGCTTTTGTCTAATGGAATGAATCCCACTTACAATCTTTTGTGCCCTACAAAGTTCCGCGGTGGTTGTTTTGTTGTTATGGTTGTTTAATTACTATCAGCAGACACACTACCAGGGTGCACTGAGAGGACTGAAGTCATACAAAATGAAAAGAGACCTTTAGACTCCCACACTTTGAAATGCAGGAAGCAGGCTGAGACCTCTCTTAGCTGCCCAACATGGGTTACCCTTAATGGAACAGGAAGGAAGAATAAAAGGTCGGAAATGAGAACTCTGAGGGCAGAGCCAAGAGCCATGGAAAATCATTCCCAGAAAAGAGTAGGCCTGAATACTAATGGAGGAACTTGCAACATTTGCCTGGCTGGATTCTAGAATTGCTATGAAGCAATGGCCTCTGTGAGCCTCCCGTTCTTCCTATCTTGACTAGAAATATCTACAGTTTTCCTATGCCTATCCCAGCAGTTTATGCCAGCCAGCAGGCCTTCTGATTGAGGGGAACTATACTTGAACTATGCTTGAAATTAAATACTAAAGGAACTATATAACCAAGGAGCTTCATCGGCCCCAGGACCTGATTTTGTAGTGAGATTTTGTACTTGGAACTGATGTTGTAACAAGTTGAAACTTTGGGAGGACTTGTGAAAGGGTGAGTGTATTTTGTGTATGTGCGGCGCATAAATCACTGGAGGCCAGAGCACACTGTAGTAACTAGCCTCTCTGATGAGTGCCAGTAACTCTTGCCTCTGGTGCTCATGCCCTATTAGCCCCTTACTACAATGGCCAGGACAAAACGGTGCCACGCACAGGACATTGTGAAAGTAACAGTGTGACTTCATAATTGCAGTTTGCAGTTTCTCTCGGACCACTCACTGTGGGAGAGCCAGCTGCCATGTCATGAGAGGACACTTCAGTCTTATGGGGAGGTCCAGGTGGTAAGGAATCCAGACCTCCTGCCAACAAGCAGCACTGTCTTCGCAAGCACATGCTTGAGCTGCCTTGGAAGCAGAACCTCCAGATCCAGTCAAGCCTTCAGATAGACTATACCCCGGGCCGACATCTTGACCTGAACCTCATGATGCATCCTGAGTAGAACCATCCAGTTAAGCTGCTCCTGAGCTCCTAACCACATAAATTGTGTGAGATAATAATAAGTTTGGTGGTAATTTGTTATATATTACTAGATAAATAATACAGCCTTATTTTACCGTATGGATATTCCAAAATTGATTTAACCATTCTTAAGTGTTGAACATTTAGATTGCTACTAATTTGGTTTTTTGTTTGTTTGTTTTTTAAATCCTCACTTGAGGATATATTTCCATTGATCTTCTTAGAGCAGGAGAAAAAGAGAGAGGGAGAGAGAGAGAGAAAGAGAAACAACAGTATGAGAGAGAAATATCCATCCTCAGTTGCCTCCTGAATGAGCCCTGCCTGGGGATCGAACTCTCAATCTGGGTATGTGCCCTGATGGGGAATTGAACCCCCAAGCTTTTTTGATGTACAGGATGACTCTCCAGCCAACCGAGCCACACAGCCAAATGGATTCTAATTTTTTATTATTACAAATATCACTGTTATGAAGAAACTGATAAATAATAAATTATTTATTAATCTACTAGGGGCCCGGTGCACAAAATTCGTGCATGGGGGGGGAGGGTCCCTTAGCCCAGCCTGCCCCCTCTCACAGTCTAGAACCCCTCAGTGGATGTCCTATGATGGCCCCAGTCTGCCAGGCGCCTTTTGTGTGTGTGTGTGTGTGTGTGTGTGTGTGTGTGTGTGTGTGTGTGT
>PVJC01044447.1:0-14106 GCA_004026665.1 Murina feae
TCGGAGAAACGGTTAATTTTAATATTTCGCTTTTATTAGTTTAGATATTTTTTCAGATAGGGGAAAAATATATATTTTGGTGTGCTGCAGAATTTTAGTAACAAGTGTATGTGTGCCATGAGATGAAAAAGGTGGAAAATCGCTGTGTTAGATGATTAAAAGCTCAAACTACTTTGATCCCTTCCCTTCCATATGTAGTCAGACTTCTTCCTTCGTTGGGTCTCGGTTTTTTATTCCAGTCTCTTATTTCAGATCTTTTCATTACCCAGCTGCCTGCCATTTGGCTTCTTGCTGAGCCCGGTAACCAGTACCTCCTTGCTGCCAGGGGCCTTTTCTCATCTGTAGCTTCTTTGGCCTCTCAAGCCTCTCCCTCCACCCTTGGAGCTTTCTTCTCTCTCTGCTTTCCTAAAGCTGAACCTACGGATTGTTTTACGTGTTTTTTTCTCTGACGACCTCTCCTGTTTCCTCTGACCGTTTTCTTTTTCTTGGTTGTGAGTGTTCCTCAGAGTCAAGTCTTTCTGCTTACTTCTCTCATTCTCCAGGTCAGCTCATCCAAGCCATGGCTTCAGTCAGGCTTCTCTGTGTGGTTGTTTGGAAAATTCACATCTGCAACTCTGACTTGGGTCCCATGTTTGGAGCTGCTGTTAGTAAGACATCTACACTTAAATATTTGATTACTGTCTTACCCAGGTGTCAAAAACTGTGGAACACTTTCCCCTTTGTTTCATGGCCTTCTTGGCACCCTACTTCTGTTACTAGTTTTGACATTTTCTTGGTGTCCAAGCTCAGCTATCTTGTAGTGTGGTGGTATTGCTAAAGGGGCTCTTTCAGATAAGAGGGAATTCATTGTTCTCTTTTTTTTCATTCTTTTCCTGTATGGCTTATATGGAATTTTCACCAAATCTTATCATTTATTTCTTGGCACTGTTTCTTGGATTCTCTTTTTATTTTATTATTATTATTTTTAATATATTTTTATTGATTTCAGAGAGGAAGGGAGAAGGAGAGAGAATCATTGATAGGCTGCCTCCTGCACACACCCCATTGGGGTTCAAACCCCAAACCCTGACATGTGCCCTTGACAAGAATCAAACCTGGGACCCTTCAGCCTATAGGCTGATGTACTTTCCACTGAGCCAAACTGGCTAGGGCAGTTTTCTTTTTCTTTCCACTGTCATAGGACCTCATCCCTCTAGGCTTATGGTGCTGCAGCAACTTTGTACTTGAGCTTATGCATTCAACATATACAGGGTTGAGCAAAAGTAGGTTTATAGTTGTGAGTATATGAAAGAGTCGTATTCTTGTATTATTATTTACTAGAGGCCCGATGCGTGATATTTGTGCAAGAGTAGGCCTTCCTTCCTCCGGCTGCTGGCACTGCCTTCCCTCTGGCCGCCAGCAGGCACCTGGGACGTGGGCTTCCCCCGGAAGGAGGACGTCTGGTTTAATTAGCATGTTACACTTTTATTATTATAGATTAGTTGTATTATTTTTAAATGAATAACTATAAACCTACCTTTGCCCACTTCTGGATATGTTTAGAAGGCTTGTGTGTATCATCTTTTATTCCGAAGGAAGACTAGAATTCAGGAAAATTACTTACTACTTACGGATCTACAACAGCTCTCCATTAGTCACTGCAACAGGCCCCTGCTCTTCTCCCTGCGATTTTAATGTTAATTAATATTAAATGATTACTATTCTTTCATCAATGTTAATACTAATGAATTATTTCAGATATGTGTAACTTTTTGGGTAAAATAAAAGTGTGCGTGTGTCTTTGAGCTTAAGAAGTAACATGTGGCAAATGCATGTGTGCGTGCCCTCTGCGCCTTCTGTGTTATTTCTCAGTTGAAAGCCCCTCCTTTGCACTTGTAGTGTTTTATTTTTCCCATGCGTAATTTATTCATTTATTTCACATCTGTCTATAAACAGTGTAGAGTATAAATGACCTAAAAATGTAAATAGTGTTTTCTGCAAAATTGTTTTTGAGATTTATCCATATTGATAACATACAGATCTATCTAGTTCATTCATTTTTAAAAAATATTTTTATTGATTTTAGAGGAAGGGAGAAGGATAGAGAGACACATCAATGATGAGAGAGAAACATCATTGATCCGCTGCCTCCTGCACCCCCTACCAGGGATCGAGTCTGCAACCCAGGCATGTGCACTGACAGGGAATCCAGCCGTGACCTTCTGGATCACTCAGCCACTGAGCCATGATGGCTGGGCCAGAACATCATCTTTGTAAGATATTGTCCTCCAAAGTGGTTTTATCATTTTCACCCCAGATAGCAATGGGTGGTCGTTCTTGTCACTTTATACCCCTGGGAATACTGGATGTGGTTAGACTGTGTAGTCACTGTCCGTCTGGTAAGTGTGAAATGACATCTCACTGGGCTCTGATTTTTACTTTTACTAGTTAGGCAGGCAGTTCACCTTTTTATGGCTCATCAGGTTTCTTCTTTGGTGATTTACCTCTTCTTATTCCTTTGCTTTTTTGTACTGATCTGTTTTGTATTATCTCTTTTGTACTTCTTAGGATTTCTTTTTCTCCATTCTGTTTAATTTTTTAAAAATCTCTTGGTTATGGAAATGTTCAGATATACATAAAAGTAGACCAGCACCGTGACTCCTCGTGTACCCATCTCCCTGCTTCAGTAATCGTCAACATAGGGTCACTTGTTTCCTGGATGTCCTTTTCCCAGTGAAATGTTTTTTACTCTTTTGTTGTGAAAACTGTCAAACATATTTAAAAAAAGTAGAGAAAATCATGTAATGAACGCTTTTTAATCTGTCACCATTAATCTGTCACCATTTAATCTGTAACATTATCAAAATTAAAGTCAATCTTACTTCATCTCTATACTTCTTTCTCTACTAGATAATTTTGAAGCAGATACCTGACATCAAATCATTTGTCTGTATAGATTTCAGCAGGTATATGAGGTAGTATTCTTTTTCAAACGTAACAGTATTACTGTTAATACATGTAAACAAATTAATGATTTCATAATATCAAATATCAGGTCAGTGTTCAACATTTCACAACTGTTAATTTTATTTTACCATTTGCATAGAAGTAAATTTTAATGTAGTTGAACTTTTCAAAACTTTTAGTTTTTTTCCGCGTCTGAAGGACCTTAATTTGGCTTTAACCTGCTTATTTAGACTTGATTCTCAGTACTTTCTACCAAGAATTCTGTGCCCTTCTCTCCAGTCAGACTAGTTTCTTTCCCACCTTTCACCTGTGCTGTGTTCTGACTGCCAGCTTCCTGCTGTTGTCTTATAATTTTGCTCCTCTTTCCTGCCTGGTGAAATCTTGCTGGTTTCCCCAAAGTGCTGCCTCATTCCTGAAGTTTCATTGGCTACTTTTGCCCTGCACTTTGCTTTCCCTCAGTTGGACGTCTTTCACGTTTGTGGTCACTTTGACACCAGATTGTTTTGATTTATTTGTTGTGTCATCTTTATGTCCCAGTGACCTTGAGGGCATCATTTCTTTTCTTTCTGCTCTGCCTTCGTAGCACTGGCTTCTGTTCTCAAGGTCACTTCATGGTTTGGAGTGGCTCCAGGAGCTTTGGTCATTTTACCCATACTCCAGTCATTAAGGAGGAACAGGGGTGAGGAAAGAATACAGCCTCTTCCTTTTTTAAAGGAGACTTCACGGAAGTCCCACACACTTACACTTACCTCAGTGTACACTTACCATACATAACTGCAAGGAGGTCTGTGGAATGGAATGTTTCAGCTGAGCACCAGTATGCTTGTGCAGAATTGGGGTTCTGTTTCTGAGGTAAAAGAAGGAAAATGGATATTTAGTGGGCAGCTAGCCATTTCTGTCATAAAATAGAACTATTTGGTTGATCAAAATCTTATTTGTAAGCCAGTTCATGAAACATGAAGAAGGAGCTGCTTTGCCTGAGGTGGGGTAGAGGCTGCCTGAGGCTCTGCTGGGGGGAGGCTCTGGTACCTCCCACACCCCAGGGTTCTACTGAACAGTTTGCCAACGAATGTTCTAGCTGTTTCCTTCAGTCTTCATTAGCTGCCCCAAAGGTGTGTAAAAGGAAAAGCTTGATAAGTAAAAAGTATTTTATTTTCATTTTATATTTTATTGTAAATTTTCTTAGCAAATTTACCTTCCTACCTCCTTTTTTTTTTTTTTTTTTTTTTTTTTTTTTTTTTTTTTTTTTTTTTTTTTTTTTTTTTTTTTTTTTTTTACCTGTTTACTCTCAGGCCCCAGAGGTAACCAGTGTTAACAATTTGGGCATATGTTTTATTTATTTCCAGTGTAGGGAATTCCTTAGCTGGATGTATGTTTTTTAATAAATATCAATTATTTTTTTCCTGCCACCAAACGTTTCTTAGTAGGTAATTTCACAGTTGACATTCAGGAGGACTGATCGTCTTTTTCCTTCTTGCAGGTTTAATAGACTACAACTTCCACTGTTTCCGAAAAGCTATTCATGAGGTTTTTGAGGTGGGTGTGACTTCTCACAGGGGCTGTGGTCACCAGACCAGTGTCCCCAGCCTGAAAGCATTGGCACACAACGGCACGCCTCGAAATGCCATCTAACCTGAATTCTGGTGGTCGGGGCTCCGTGCCAGCTTCCTCTTCACTCCAGGGTCAGATGCCATGTGCTGCAGGACATGGGAGTTGCCACTTGCGGGAACCTGGTGCCTGTCCCACCAGAGGCGAGGGGCAGAGTTTCTCCTTTGGATGAAAACCCCTTCAGCCAGGGGTCTGCAACCGAAGCTACTCTTTCTTCTTTTTCAAATACGACAGAAAAGAATGCTAGAGACCACAGAAGCCAAGCGTGTGCCTCTCTTCTTTGGGGCCCTGCTTTAAGTGGTTGGGATATTTCGGACCTGGAGATAACACCGCTTACCCCTCCTCCCTGTGGAACGTTGCCCCCATTTACGAGTTGAAAATAATAGAACTGAGTTTTTTATGCTCCGCTTAGGTTTTCAGTTGAGTAGTCTCTAAAACGCTGCCTTGCTTCAGTTCTAACACTGCCTCTCAGATTTCAGTTTTGGACATTGCATACCTAAGACCTTTTAAACGCATTTGCCGGCTAACTCACAAGACTTGTGGTCTGACTGCAGCAAAGGACATTCCTGTATTTGTAACTGAAGAAATGAGAAACTTTATGTTGCATCGGATCAAGGGCAAGGTTCAGCAGTGGAAGCGCCGAGGAAAAAAATTTAAAACAGAAGAAAAGTTCTGCAATGGTGTTTTGGGTACAGATATCTGGGTCCTTTTCTCCTGCCTATAATAAATAGAAGAATTGATCATGATCAGTGTAACAAAGGGAATTTTTAAAAAATTGTTTTCCCCACAATCTCCTCCTCCTAGGGGAGGAACTCATTATGTCATTGAAATATTTAACTGGTTTTTCTTTAAATTCGATACCAGCAGCTGCATACCTTTCATCTATGCTATCTAGATTCTTTAAGTACTGCTGTTTTGTTGACCGTGAATGACCCTGAGGCACTGGTCCCCTGGGAGTTGGAGAGAGCACACGTGTTGTTTAACACTCGTCGTCTTCAGTATTCTGACACCAGGTGTCACCTGTGGTACTTCACCTAGCATATTAATTCATAATTCTTTTTGTTGTTGGTTGATACCCTTTTTGTTGATTTAAACGTACACATTATTTTTACTTCACATGCCCAGTAGTCATTTATTCCAAAGCCACTGGACCACTTGAGTACATAAGTGCCACTGTTGAATGAAATGTGTATATTCAGGTCTGTAAACCTAACAGTGCAACTTGGAGTGCTTCCTGCAGATGACTCTGACTGCTGAGTATTTACATGGACCATGGTGATATCCAAAAGAAAAGTGCTTTTATATTTATAGATTATTTCATTGAACTATATAAATGGGTATCAATAAATGTATTTACACCAAAATCAGTTTTTTTATTTGCCTAAGATGAGAGGGTGGGGTGAGAGGACATTGGGCTGTCCCGCTCTGTTGCCTTAGCTTCCGTTTTCTTTCCTTTGCTGCCTCACGTGGTTAATGTGTCTTGAAGTTTCAGGACTTCAAGTTCTGTGCTGATGCAGGAATTGCATATCTTGTGTCCAGATATCTCTCCTGGGCTGTTTCTACTTAGGATAGGAGTTCTAGGTCCTGGTGAAAATGGTTTTCTGGTTGTGGTATTTCATACCAACTGATTTCATGATGGAGAATATCCAGGGCCTGGCATAACTGATGTATTATATCCAAGCTAGGATGGAGAGGAATTAAGCAGAACACCATATAAAAAACGTGTGCTGCCTTAGCTGGTTTTTCTCAGTGGTTAGAGTGTCAGTCTGCGGGACTGGAGGACTTGGGTTCGAGCATAGTCAAGGGCACCTTGGTTGCAGGCTCAATCCCCAACCCTGGTTGGTGTGTGCCAGAGGCAACCAATCAATGTCTCTTGCATATCAATGTTTTTCTCTGCCTCTCCTCCTCCCCTCCACTCTTTCTAAGAATCAATGGAAAATATATCCTTGGGTGAGGATTAACAACAACAACAGACTTATACTGATTCCAGCTTGTGATTCATTTCTTCCAGTTCCTGAGCTACTGGGAGCTCATTTCTTCAGTTACAAATACAGGAATGTCCTTTGCTGCAGTCAGTTAAATCAATGTTTATCTATATAGATGCTCATATAGTTAGGCTGGGTCTAAAAGGGAAGGAGGTCAAAAGATCTTTACTTTCATAATTGGGCTACTTTAGGAGTTCAATTACAAAACGCTGAAATAGAAATCACAAATACAGCACAGGCTTGGTTGGGCTGTCTTGTGCACCAAACGGTTGCTAGTTTGATTCCCAATCAGACCTGGGTTATAGGCTTGATCCCCAGTGGAACAACCAGTCTCTATTTTGCTCTTACATTGATGCTTCTCTCTTCTCCCCTTTTTTTAAATACCAAAAATTAAAGAAAAAAGCCTAGAAGCACAATGAAAAACAACAAGCATAAATCCTGTATCCTTTTTCAAATTATGGAAACTAAGTCCAGAGGATTAAACAGCCTTGCCTAGGGTTATGGGTGCTGTGACCATATAAATTCCTCCTCCAGACATGGTGCTGTTGAGAGTGTGGACACTGCAGTAGGTGTAAACTGCACTGTCTTCAGTAAACCAAGGGCGGCCAGCCTTGTCATAGATCTCGGTGGCTAGCTGGGGCCTGTGCTTCAGACCTGCCAGCCTAGTGCTGCCTGCCTGTACATTTAGCCTCAGGCTCCCATCGGTTAAATGGAGTTAATGTCTCTAGATGAGTGTAACATAGCACATAGATGCTCAAGAAATATTTCTTCCCCACTACTGTGGAAAATTACAAATTCAGAGTGATTAAGGAGAAAAGGTGAAATAGAAATAAAGTCAACGAGGAAAGAGGACAATTCAGGAAAAGGGGAATGGAAGAATCATATTGAACTATTAAGGATTTGCCTGCTGTGCACCTGAGGGATGTTAATGTGTGCCAGGCTACCTCAGAGAGCAGGGACAGATGGTGAAATAAATCTTTAAAATCTTTTGCAGCCAGGTGTTAAAGCTGTTCCACACATCATGACCGCTCCCATACATTCATGTTCACATAAAAAATATATATATATACACACACAGACATAATGATGCCCCAATATATTTGTGAGTTGTGCTAATTTACCTTCTACATTTTTAGTTCTGCTCTTATACACAGAAACAAGTGATTTTAAAGATAAAATTCTGATATTGCATACTTTCGTAGTTGGGGAAAGCAACGTGTGTGATTTGTGGACTTTGTTACGGTTTTCTATTTGTTTTGTTTTGCTAATGCTGAAAGCTCTTCCAATTATATCCCAAAGAGATTAGTGAATACCATTATTGTTCCCCATCTAAGCTAGTAAAGTAACTTACACAACGCCCAGTCCCACCCCCCACCCCACCCACACCCCCAGACACCCCAAAGGAACATAGTCTTTTCAGGGAATGTGAGCAGTAAGCAGTTGCACATAGCTGGAGTGCATTTCTGTTAATAGTATCTTCCCTGAGCTGCTCCCATAGAGCTGGGAGACCGCGGACATAAAGAGCACGAAGAAGGATCAATGATTTAGGTGGTTTATGTGTATTACCTTATGTAATCTTAAAAAATATATATATTTTATTGATTTTTTACAGAGAGGAAGGGAGAGGGATAGAGAGTTAGAAACACTGATGAGAGAGAAACTTTGATCAGCTGCCTCCTGCACACCCCCTACTGGGAATGTGCCCGCAACCAAGGTACATGCCCTTGACCGGAATGGAACCTGGGACCTTTCAGTCTACAGGTCGAAGCTCTATCCACTGAGCCAAACTGGTCAGGGCATCTTACGTAATCTTCATAATATCTTGAGAGGTAAGTGTATGTTCCCATTTTTCAGATGGAGAAACAGTCCAAGAGAGGCTCACTTATGAATGGTGGAGTTAAAATTGGAATCCATGCAGTTTGATTCTAGAACCTTCATCTATAAAGTGCCATTGACCTTGCTTCCTAATTAGGATTTGCTCATGGGATACTTTGCAGAAAAGTTCGACAGTTAAATTTTGGAAACAGCATTTTGTAGTCTCTTCTTGGAGATTTACTATGTACAGAAATATTAAAGGTTCTGCAATATTTGAGAAGACCTGCAATAGAGAATTTGACCTTGGTTTATATCCCATGTTCCTGAATTTATTTGATCCTTTATGAAATGCCTATTCAAGCAGCATATAGTAAGTACCCTGAAACTAGAGGCCTAGTGCTTGGATTCGTGCACTGGTGGGGTCCCTCAGCCTGGCCTGTGCCCTCTCACAATCTGGGACCCTTTGGAGGATTGAGGACTGCTGGCTTCAGCCCAATCGCCGCAGGCCAGGCCGAGGGACCCTAGTATGCATATAAGGTCTTTGGTTAATCTCTTCTTGCCCTTCCCCCTTCCCTCTGAGATTCATCCGTCTGTTCCATGTTTCCATGCCTGTACATTGAGCGTCTGTCTGCTCCTTGGTGGTCAGTGTGCCTCATAGCTACTGGTTGAATGGTTGAAAAGTTGCTTAGGCATTTATATATATATGTTTTCAGTGGGATTGGAAATACGATTTTTATTCCATTTTCCCCACATGTTTTAACAACAGTCAGTGAACTGGTTGTGAGATAGAGTAAAGCTTATGTATTTCCACAGTTGAGTTTAGTAGTTCATACTGGCTGTTCCTTGAGCCTGGAATCCACATCCCTTGGTCTGTAGAAATTCTGTTATTCTAAGCTTAGCCTAAATGCCACATCCTTCACAAAACCCTCTGACCACTCCCTTTTCTACCTCTACTCCCCACCCCCTGAACCTTGTCATGGGTGAGTCTGTTCTCAGCTCAGGACATATCCTTGTAGGTAGTGATGGGGGAACCATATTATTTTCTACTCTGTAGCATTTCCTCACTGTGTCTCATATGTTGAAGAAAACCCATGCTCACCCTAACCAGTGTGGCTCAATGGATAGAGCATCGGCCTGTGGACTGAAGGGTCTCAGGTTCGATACTGGTCAAGGGCATGTACCTTGGTTGCAAGCACATCCCTAGTGGGGAGTGTGCAGGAGGCAGCTGATCAAAGTTTCTCTCTCATCGATGTTTTTAACTCTCTATTCCTCTCCTTCTCCCTTCCTCTCTGTAAAAAAGCAATCAAATATATTAAAAACAAAACAAAAACAAACCCCAAAACCCATGCTCATTTAAACTGTGAAGGCAGGGCCTGGTTTGGCTGTAGTGACCAATTCCTTAGTGTTTGACCTCTAGGTGGCGGTGTTGTATCATTTAAACATGGCTCCTAGCTTTCTGGCTGCTGCTGTTGGCTCTGTTCTGAAAGTTTGAATTGCCCGTATCACTCCAGTGTACACCTAACTTAGAGATCCAAAGAACTGCTGATGTTGTTTCCTCTGAAATAATATTCAGAGCTGATTTGAGACATTTTATTGGAACTGGAGCAGTTTGCAATTTTTCAGTTTTGTATCCGTTAAGAGCTTTTTAACAAAGAGTTGGATAGAATGAAGGTCATAACATCGTTTACTTCAAGGATTACAGGTTACAAAAGAAGACTACTCTGTCCGCATTCCTACAGGCAAACGACTTGCTCCCTATGCTCTCTGTTGTAGAGGTATGTCCTCTTAAACGCTTCCAAGGAAGGAAATGCCACATATTTGAATACAAATATCTGCTTTCACCACTTTCCTTTACCTCAAGTAAGTTTTGTTGTAATGTTTTCACACTTAAGAGGTAACATACTGTAAAGGAAAAGGCTCCAGCCCACTATCCTTCCATGCCCACTTGTTTTTCTTTCTAAAAGCAGTATCATCTCTCCACAGTCTCCAGCTGTGCCTTTGTTCTGCGAAGACAGCTTTTAATGTAAAAGAAACTAGACACATCAGTACATCTTCAGAACTGTTTAAAACATAATTGAGAAAGTTTAAAAGGACAGTTGTAATGAGGAATTGAGTGGAAGGAAACTAGTAGGCACCCCATCCCCCCCCCGCCACCTTGCAAGTGCCTGTTAGCAATGTGTTGCCCTAAAAGTGCTGTAACTTCTACTTTAAGATCCTTACAGTATTATTTTCACATAACATGTCTTAGTTTACTAATCTTCTTGTGAAATATCTGCACAGTCACCACAGACAAAGCCACTGGAGAATCTTTACTCCTGTTGTCCAATCCCAGCTCACTTAATTTTTTAAATTTTATTGACTTAAAAGAGAGGAAGGGAGAAGGAGAGAGAAACATCAATGATGAGAGAGAATCATGGACTGGCTGCCTTCTGCACGCTCCACACTGGGAATTGAGCCCGCAACCCAGGTATGTGCCCTGATCGGGAACTGAAACATGACCTCCTGGTTCATAGGTCGATGCTCAACCACTGAGCCATGCCAGCTTGGCCCCAGATCACTTTTGTCCAAGTAAGTTGTCTTGCCGCCACCAAAATGGGTTCTGAATCCAAACACAAAGATCACATCTGATGTGGTCTTACACATTTAGGCTAGTTTTCCCCACATTTCTGTCTTAGCAAGGAGTTAATTCTCCTCTTTTTTTTGAAATATGTATTTTATTGATTTTTTACAGAGAGGAAGGGAGAGGGATAGAGAGTTAGAAACATCGATGAGAGAGAAATATCGATCAGCTGCCTCCTGTACACCCCCTACTGGGGATGTGCCCGCAACCAAGGTACATGCCCTTGACTGGAATCGAACCTGGGACCTTTCAGTCTGCAGGCCGGCGCTCTATCCACTGAGCCAAACCGGTTAGGGCTCTGCTGAAGTTGTCTGCTGGCCATGAACTTCCTGGTCCGGTTAGTTACTGTGTCGTTCATGATGGTGGCTGATTTCAAGCAGCCAGGGAGGAAATGTGAACATCCTTAAACTTTTATACTTTTTAAAATCCTCACCCGAGGATATATTTATTGATAGGTATGTGCCCTGACCAGGAATCGAACGCCTGGGTATCTGGGATGATACTTCAACTGACTGAGCCACCCAGCCAGGACAAAATCCTTACACTTTAAAAAAGCATCTTTTGAGCTAAAATGATCAAATATCAGAAGATTAATTTGATTTAATATGACAACCTGCAGATCAGACAGATGCTTAGGCTATAAAAATGGAATATTAATCTACTTTTTTTTGGTAAAAAGAGAGGTGTTCTCATTTTGGTACATTATAAATAGTCCTCCTTTTCCATGTCCTCTCTCTGGTCTCTATTCCAATAGACATGCAAACTTTGTATTTCAGATAATGAGATAGCTGAGAAGGGAGTGTTAATTTATCTGAGCGAGCTGGACCTGTCTTATTCTGAAAAGCAGTGCTGCAACTCTGTACTGGGGTTTTGTCCCAGAAAAGGCATTGGCTTTGGGAGATGAACTGAGAAGTAGGCTTATAGCCCCACTGATCTACTGCCGTCTTGACTTAGGAAATAGAGCTGTTTGCCGTTTCCATGTGTGTAGGATGCATTTTTGCGTCACTGTAGCTCTTCCTGGTTAGGTGTCTAAGACTGAAGACCCTTGGGGCTCTGTTTCCTCACTATGTGATCCCTGTGGCAGCCTGTTGATAGACATGGGACAACCGAAAAAGGCAAGCTATTTGGCAAAAAGGAAGTCACTAGGTGTCAGGGGTCACTGGATCTCAGTGGAAATGCTCTTTGGACAACTAGAGTGATGAGGCTGGATGGAGATGAAGAAGGCTGAGCTGAAGATTCAGCTAGCATACTGGGGGCATGGGGCAGGACTTCAGGAAGGCCATGATCAGTCAATGGAAGGAGGGTAGCTGGGAAAGAAATCAGGATAACTTGAAGTGAAAGGAACACTAGGTATTCTGTGAATGTGAGATGCAGCAGAGACCTGAAGCATGAAGACAAATGAGAGACCTTGATTTTGCCTGGGAGTGTGGGTGACTTTGAAAGACCTTTAAACCGGAGGTCGGGGCCACTTCATATTTCTGAAGGCCCCAGACTCCTCTCCCAGTGGATTGTTAAATCCCTAAATTAGTTTTTATTTCTTTCCAGTTCTAGATGATGCTTATAGAAGTGCTTGTTTAACTGGTATTCTTTTTTTTTTTTTTTTTTAAATACGTTTTTATTGATTTCAGAGAGGAAGGCAGGGGGAGAGAGAGAAACATCAATGATGACAGAGAATCACTGATTAGCTGCCTCCTGCACTTCTCCACCAGGGATTGAGCCCAAAACCCAGGCATGTGCCCCTGATTGGAATTGAACCTGGGAGCCTTCCGTCCACAGGTCGATGCTCTATCCACTGAGCCAAGCTGGCTAGGGATAACTGGTATTCTTTTTTATTTTACCCCATCCAGGCCGGACCCTTACCACATTTTATCTCAGTTCTTATAGGAGCCTTGTCTTGTCTCTTAGATTCTCTTTATTTTCAAAAGCTACACTATAATATAACACTAGAGGCCCGGTGCATGAAATTCGTGCAGGGTGGGGTCCCTACATCTGGCTGGTGATCAGGGTCGATCAGGGCCATCTTGCCTAGTCCCAATCGGGACTGATAGGGGATGGTGGCCAGGGAAGGACTGTGGGAGGGCTCCAGGGTGTGTCTGGCCCCATCTTGCTCTATCCCAATCAGCTGGACTCCAGTAGCAAGCTAACCTATTGGTTGAAGCATCTGCACCCTGGTGGCCAGTGCATGTCATAGTGACCAATTGGTTTACCGCTTGGTCAGGTCAAACATTTAGCATATTAGGCTTCTATATATATAGACTAGAGGCCTGGTGCATGAAAATTCATGCACTGGGGGAAGGGGGGTCCCTCAGCCTGGCCTGCCCTCTCTCACAGTCTGGGAGCCCTCAGGGGATGTCCTCCTGATGGCTTAGGAGGTGGGCCTAAGCCGCAGTCTGGCCTCCCTCTGTGGGAGGTGACTGGGCCGGTCAGGGGAAGGCGCTGCCATCACCCCGCCACTGCTGCTGCTGCCAGCTGCCGTGGCTGCCAGCCCTTGGCCCTCGCAGCCACAGCAGCTTAGCTGCTGCTGCCAGCTGCCGTGGCTGCCAGTCCTTGGCCCTCATAGCCCGCCATGTTGGCTGGGCTAATTTGTCTGGAAGGACATCCGGCTGTTTGGTTTAATTATGCTTTTATTATTATAGATTACTAGGGGCCCGGTGCACAAAAATTTCTGCACTCGGGGTGGAGGGAGTCCCTCAGCCCGGCCTGTGACCTCTCACAGTCTGGGACCCCCCAGTGGATGTCCTATGATGGCCCCAGTCTGCCAGGCGCCTTTTGTGTGTGTGTGTGTGTGTGTGGCCACTGGGGACCTGCCCCCAGCCGCATCTGAGGCTCGGAGCAGTCCTCCTGTGTGTGTCTACCTGCTGGGGACCTGCCCCCAGGCACACCGTCAAGGCTTGGAGCAGGCATCCCCTCTATGTTGACCTATCAGACTCTTGCCCTCCCCTGCATGTTGTTCTCTTTTTTGAGCTGTGGCCAGGGCTGGGTGCTACCTGCCTCCCAAGCTTGCCTACTGCCCATCTTCCTCTAGCCACCAGAAAGCAGGGAAAACCCCGCCTTGTGGTCAGGCCAGCCTTTTCCTGCTCCCTGATCCTCGGAAGGGACCTGGGAAGCCGCCAAGCAGGCCGCCAACTCTTT
>PVJC01044448.1:0-14117 GCA_004026665.1 Murina feae
GGAGAGCTATGAGCCGTGGAGGGTGGAGCAGCCAGTTGAGGCAAGCAGAAGCGAGCTACTCATGCATGATTTTGTGTGCACTAGACCGCTAGTGTTTAATAATAGCATATTAGTGATTATAATTAGCATCACTAAGTTTAGGTACATAATTGCTTTTTTACAGTTCTTTTTACATTTTATTTTTATGGATAATGTGATAAATAGTCTAATACTGTATCTCTTAGGAGATCAGTATGAATTCTATTTGTGACTTTTATTGTTAGTTTTATTGGTAGATGCTCTAGTAGTAGTGACAACAGTATTATACTTCTTTTTCTGATAGTAAAAGAAACTGGTGAAAAGTTATCATTTATACACTAGAGGCCAGGTGCATAAAATTTGTGCATGGTGGCAGGGGGGGAGTCTTTCAGCCTGGCCTGCACCCTCTTCCAATACAGGACCACTCACCTGCCTGCCTAAAGGCCCCTAACCCCTCTGCCTGGCTGCCTGATCACCCCTAACCTCTCACCTGCCTGACTAATCACCACTAACTGCTCGCCTGCCTCCCTCATCACCCCTCACCACTCTGCCTGCCTGCCTGATTGCCCCTAACTGCTTGCCTGAAGGGACTGTGGGCAGACTGAAAGTCTGAAAATTCCCCTCAGCCCATCACCCAGGCTGGTGAGGGATCCCACTGGGGGGCTTGGCCAGCCTGCAAACAGCCCTCAGCCCCTCACTCAGGCTGGCCAGACACACCAGCAGGTGGACATCCCCAGAGGGGTCCCAGACTGCGAGAGGGCACAGGCCAGGCTGAGGGGACCCCCTAGTGCACAAATTTTTGTGCACCGGGCCCCTAGTATACATATATATATGCTATATATATGTGCATATATATGTATGTGTGCATATATATACAATATAGCAAATTTAAGGTTTTAAAAATATATTACTGAAGAATATTTTATGCTTACTGTAATTATAAAATTAATTATATTAACAATTAAAAATGTGAAATTGAAAATGCCATCCATAATAATAAAAGCATAACATGCTAATTAGACTGGACAGCCAAATACCCTTCTAGATGTCATTCCAGATGTCCTTCCAGACGAAGCTGTTGGTGCGCACTGAGGCTGAGGTGGTTAGGGGTGATCAGGCAGGCAGGCAAGCAGTTAGGGGCAATCAGGCAGGCAGGCAGAGTGGTGTCTGTTTGCAGGCTGGCCAAGCTCCCCAGTGGAGACACTCACCCCATGGGGGTGTGGTAAGCCTGGGTGAGGGGTTGAGGGCAGTTTTCAGGCTGGCCACAGTCCCTTCAGGGTTCAGGGCCCTACGGAGGTGCCTGGCCAGCCTGGGAGAGGGGCTGAGAGCCATTTTCAGGCTGCCCACAACTCCCACTGACCCTCGAGGCCGTCCACCTGGGAAGCGATCCGGTGACTATGGCCACCCCATGGCCTCCCAGGATGGAGGCTCAGGGCCGGCCGGGTGGTCCCGCCCCCAGGCTTCTGCCTGGGAAGGCATTGACCGGCTCAGGGCACCGGATGCCTTCCCAGGATGGAGGCTCCCAAGATGGCGGAGGCCGCAGCCCCGGAGAAGCCGCACAGCGGGGCTGCGGCCTCTGCCATCTTGGCTAGGCTAATTTGCATACAGTCACTCTGATTGGCTGGTGGGCGTGGCTTAGGCATCCCAAAGAAACAGTTAATTTTAATATTACGCTTTTATTAGTTATGTATAGATATAGAGATTTATTGAATATGTGTGCATTCACATGTATAAATGTGGATAGAAATTTTTATAGAAAGAAAATACTTGTTTGAAAAACTGAGAGACAATAATCATGGAATTTTCATCATTATCACAGATGAGCTTTAGGCAAGTTATGATTATCATAAGAAGACACATTTTTGTATTTCTTAACTGTAATGGTTCTCCATTTTCCATCTGCCACACTGTTAAAAACCTCATCCCCTGCTGCCTTCCACAGTGAATCATTCCTGATTGCTCAGAACCAGCATTATAAGTTGAATCTCTGAGCCAAAACATTTACTAATGATCACTGTTTCAAATAGGAATAATTAATAGAGCCTACAATTGCTGCACTGGTCTTTCCAGTTTTAAAAATCAAGCTGTTTTTATGCCCTTATTATGTCCTAATTTAAGCAAATAAAGTCCTTTCCTTGGCCTTTCTCTCCAAAAATTAATCTGTACCCCTACAATGCAGTCACAATAAATTTAATATTTTAAAAAGGCATGCTCTTGAGAGATATTAAGTGAATCAAAATCTCATAGACAAGATGTTGATACTGAATGAAAAGCTCAAAAGTAAAATCCTGAGAACCACAAAGCCAGGAGACTGTGTACTCTTTTTTTGTCTATTATTTCCATTCAGTCATTTAAATAATTTTAATTCCTTCCATTTTTTTCCAAAATTTTCCTATTTTTAATCATTATTGTTCTTATTTGTTCCATAAAATATTAACTTTCTTGTTGTATGTAGCATATACTAAAAGGTTTATTAACAATCTGAAAGGCTTTAAGATGTATCTAAATTGAAGATTCTTTCTTAGCTTAGTTTAAGTGTTCATTCAATGAAAATATAGCTGCTATCACTAAAATGGTTAAAAACCTATCAAATGCCTGTTGATCCTGAAAAGATCAAAGTAGTTGCTTGTTCGTTTTTGTTGCCTGACTTGACAAATGCAGACATTAATGTGCTGTTCATTATAAAACTGTCATTATGGGAACAATGAACTAATCAGCTGATTGTAATGAACATCATTAGATAATTCACTGCCACATTTAATACAGGAAACTTCAATTCTCCTAACTTCCTCTGGAAATTTACTTAATTAACTTCTATTTTTTATGTGCCATACAGATTGAAAATTGTCATAGAAATAGTAACTCACTTATGCAATTGTTTTTCAATTAGAAATTTCAAAAAAATATGAAAAAA
Source organism: Murina feae (assembly GCA_004026665.1). Classification (NCBI taxonomy): domain Eukaryota; kingdom Metazoa; phylum Chordata; class Mammalia; order Chiroptera; family Vespertilionidae; genus Murina; species Murina feae. The sequence continues at coordinate 2,933 of PVJC01044448.1, forward strand.
ACAGAGAGTTAATGCTCTAGGTAGTAGTTTTTTGAGAAGTATGACATCATCTAAAGGTAAATAATAAGAACAATTTTGGAGTGGGAGTATAATGCCATGAAAAATCTTTTCTCTCAACATTATAGACATCATTCAGTTATTTTTGTTATAATTCTGCAATTTAATCCATCAGCAAAACTGTAGTATAAAATTGAAAGGAATTTTATAACACCAGTATTTTTGACCATCAATTGTCATAAAATTTTCCTATTTTGACCTCTATTTCCCCATTTATTGGTCATATGCAATTAGACATGAAAATACATATTCCAATTAATGCACACACATCATTTATACACATAAGTTGCTTATATTTGAACTAGAGGTCCAATGCACAAAATTCATGGAAGGGACTCAGCTCCTGCCACTGTGGCAGCTGCCTCTGCCTCAGGTCTCGTAGCCCCGACTTCATCCAGGAGGTTGCCCAGAAGGATATCTGGAAGGACATCTGGTCTAATTAGCATATTATGCTTTTATTTTATAGGATTGTTTAAAGTTATAATTTGTGGAATACTTATTTACAATGAGATGATATTTTTGCCAAACATTACAGTGCTTTGTATAATGCTTTGTGAACATAAAAATGTCAATAAACATGCTTGAAACTAAAAACTTATATCTAGGGCACTAGCTAGTTTGGTTCGGTGGATAGTGTTGGCCTGCAGACTGAAGGGTCCCAGGTTCCATTCCAATCAAGGGCATATGCCTAGGTTGCAGGCTTGATCCCCAGTGGGGGGCGTGCAGGAGGCAGCCAATCCATGGTTGTCATCATTGATGTTGCTATCTCTCTCTCTTCCTTCCTCTCTGAAATCAATATATATATACTTTAAAATTATATCTAGGAATATTTTATATAACTAAAATAAAATAAATTGACATACAATTTTACTTCCTTCTGAATGTTGCCCTCGATTACTATTTTGGGGATCAAATAGTAAAAAGAGTTTTCAGTACTTACAATCATGCTTCCATTTCAACAACACACAATAGCTTCATACCTTACCTTACTTAATCTGTATAATAATCCTAGAAATCAGATATTCTTATTTGCAGTTTATTATGACAAAAATAGAGTTCAGAGTTTAAACTACTTGTCAAAAGACACACAGACTCAAAATACCAAATGCCAGTCCTAGAGTTTCAACTCTGTGCTCTTCAGCGCACAGTGTCTTGTCTTCCCAAAATGCATTTCCAAACGACGTGAGGAGAAAGTTGTCTGTATGGTATATGGAGTGGCTACTAGTTATCACAGCAAACATCTATCCAATAAGAATAGATAAGGGCATTGCACAAGCTCCTTTCTGCCCACCACCATCTCTCCACAGAAACACCTGCTCAGAAGGCCCTCAGGTAAGGAGGCCCTAGGTAAGGTCAGGTTAGTCAGTTTAATGTCATAGACAGAAGTGCTTTGCTTTCTTTCTCAATGCTGGAATTATTTGCAAGGACTAGTGTAGACCCACCTCCTGTTCTTTCCCTGGAGGTCTACCTGAGCTATGTTGAAAAATGGAAACTCCAAGACTGTTTTTGAGTTGTCATAGCTGTAGGTACATGATATGTAGCCAAAAAGTCAAGGACATTCTACAAGCCTTTGGAAGGTGTTTTGAAGGGATTTATGTAAGGTAAACCTATGTAGTTAAGACAAACAATACAGGATGCCCCCAAAATAATTATATTTCATCTTTAAAATGTAAAAAGAATCAACTGTTACAGTGTATATACATTTCTGAGATACCCTGTATTTTCCCTAACCTAAGTACATTATATTTTATAACCTGTACAATATTATTTCTGGGGTAAAATACTTCTGTTGGTTCACCACTTTCTCAGGAGCTTCCTGGCCAAAATCTGAAACCAGCCTCCTCCATTCACAGAAGGCAAAGAGATGCCAAAGAAAGTGCAGACAGACTAGTCTAGATTGGTAGGTGGCAGGTTGAATAAGCAAGGCGCCATACTTACAAGGATACAAGAGAAGTCGATTTTCACACCCTATCCACCGAATCTTAATAGTTTATATAGAGGTCAGTCACATACGTCGTCCAGATAGGCACAACTCCACGTTTCCATCTCAAGACTGTATCTTGGGGCAGCTTCTGGGGAGGGGAAAGGGCAGCAGAACACACATTCCAATAACATGAAGCAGATAGGGAGCCTCCAATTACCCAGGTCCTGCTCTAGAGTTAACTGGCTACTGCACATTCTCAATGACTTTCCTCAACAGTTTTTCATTTTTATTACTTGGTTATTGGTGTGATGCATGGTACTGTTGAATCTATTAACATATGTAGATGAGCTATTTTAAAATAACATATTATTCATCCATATATATTGCAGTCTATCAGTTTTATTGGAAAAATGAAGTCAAAAGAGTCCTCAAACCTTTTTTTAAAATGACATCAGCAGAAAGGCATATTCAATGAAAAACATAAAGGTGATTTTCTTATAGCCACAAATCTTTTAACTTGATTGGAAAAAATAGACTCTAAGACAATATCTACAAAACTAGAGGCCCAGTGCACAAAATTCGTGCATGGGGGGTTGGGGAGATAAAAGGGTGTCCCTCAGCCCAGCCTGCACCTTCTCTAATCTGGGACCCCTTTGGGGATCTCTGACTGCTGGTTTAGGCTGATGGAGCCTAAACAGGCAGTCAGAAATCCCTCTCACAATCCGGGACTGCTGGCTCTCAACCACTCCCCTGCCTACCTGCCTGATTGCCCTAATTGCTTCTGCCTGCCAGCCTGATCACCCCTTAACCACTCCCCTGCCAGCCCAATTGATGCCTAACTGCTCCCTGCTGGCCTGATCAATTGCCCCCAACTGCCCTCCCCTGCTGGCCAATGGCCCCAGGCAGCCTGCTTGTTCAGTCATTTGGTTGTCCCTCACTAACCCCCTGCTGCCCTGGTCATAGGCAGTCATCTTGTGAGGCTGTGAGGGTTAATTTTAATATTACCTCTTTATTATATAGGATTATTACTATTTCTAGTAATAAGATATAGCGCTGATAGTAATCGCTACATCTTACATTTGAGCAAATTAAAATTACAGATTTTTGTTTTGTTTCTTCCAGGCTTCTTTTAAGTTCTTAGTTTATTAATCCTGTCATGAAAAATCTGTAGTCACCACTGATAAAGTCATTGAAGGACCTTTATTCCTTCTGTTGTCCAGTCTCCAGCTCACCTTTTGGCAGTACCAACCTTGGCCTTTGCTATCCCCCTGACTTCCTTTGTTCTGTTTTTATGTTTCTGACTCCCTTTTTTTGAGGTTTTCTTCTCATATGACCATGTTTTGCAAGTCTATATTTGGGTTCATTTTTCTTTGTATTATCCAAGGAATCATAAATCATGCAAAGCCAGTTGTGTTGTCACCACTAAAGTGCATTCTGAAACCAAACACAAAGATGACATCTGGTGTGGTCTTTTACATTTTGTCAAGTTTTCCTTGAATTTCTGTCTTAGGTCCTGTTGCTTTCCCAGGGTGAAGGACATCAATGACCACGTGTTTCCACTGAAGTAGTCTGTTTGTCATGAACTTCCTGGCTGTGTAGTTACTGTATCAATGAAGCTAAGCTTTACATTTTATAATAAGCATAAGGTATTCAAGGTTCCTTCCAACTTTAAAATGCTACAATGACCTTTAAGATCTAAAATGAAATATAATGTCTTTTTCCAGTTTTTTTTTCTATTGCAAGAAAAATGCTTTTAAATATAACAATATTACATGCAATATACTTCAATATTTTAAGGAAAATTATCTTAAATATAATAATGTTGCATGTAATAAACATTAATATCTCAAGAAAATTATTTTAAATATGATAATGTTACATGCAATAAACACCAATTATTCAAGGAAAATGATCTTACATATAATAATTTTACATGCAATAAACATTAATATTTCAAGAATAAAAGGATTTTAAATATAATAATATTAGCAAACTGTACTAACATAGAATATCACAAAAGTTGTAGGAAATATTAAAAATCTGCAAATAACAGGGTTACTTCTACTATATTCTAGAATATATTTCCCTCTCTGGTCTATTTTGTTCATCAGTTTATGTTGTTCATTATATTCCACAAATGAGTGAAATCATATATTTATCTTTCTCTAACTGGCTTCTTTTGCTTAGCATGATGCTTTTAAAATCTATTTTTTCAGATAGGAGTATTGCTACCACAGCTTTTTTTCTTTTCCATTTTCATAGAAACATCTTCCCATCCCTTCACTCTCATCCTGTGTGTGTCTTTTGTTTTGAGGTAGGTCTCTTATAGACAGCATAAAGTTGGGTCATGTTTTTGTATCGATTCAGCTACCCTACACCTTTTGATTGGAGCATTTAAACCATTTTAATTCACATGCCTAGGTTTCTCTCTCCATTTCTTCTTTTCAGCAATCCCTTAAGCATTTCTTGTAATGCTGGCTTGGCAGTGATGAACTCCTTTAGCCTTTTTTTGTCTGGGAAGCTCTTTATTTGACCGTCTATTTTGAATGATAGCCTTACTGGATGTAGTAATCTTGGTCTCAGATCCTTGCTTTCCATTACCTTGAGTACTTCATGCCATTCCCTTCTGGCCTGTACAGTTTCTGATGAGAAATCAGGTGTCAGCCTACGAGAACTCCTTTTGTAGATAACAGTTTTCTTTTCTCTTGCTGCCTGTAAGATTCTCTCTTTGTCTTTAATTTTTGAATATTAATTATGATGTGTCAGGGTGTGGGTCTGTTTGGGGTTTCCTTGCTTGGGATCCTCTGTGCCTCCTGGACTTGTGTGACTTTTTCCTTTACCAGGTTAAGGAAGTTTTCCATCATTATTCCTTTAAACACCTTCTCTATTCCTTTCTCCCTTTCTGCCTCTTCTGGCACACCTGCTATTCTAATATTGTTATGTTTCATGTTGTCCCACAGCTCCCTTAAGCTGTTCTTCTGTTTTTTCTCTTTGGTTCTCTGAGTGATATTTTCAACACTCTCTTCTAATTCACTGATTCGATCCTTAGCTTCCCCTAATTTGCTGTGTATTCCTTCCAACCTGTTCTTTATTAGTGTTATGTCATTCTTTATGTGTCTTCCAACCTGTTCTCTTTTTCAGAGTTACTGTATCTTTTTTCAGACTGTTGATCATTTTTAACATCATTACTCTGAACTCTGTTTCAGATAAATTTCTTATCTCTGCTTCATTTATCTCTTCTTCTGGAGAATTCTCTAGTTCTTTCTTTTGGGGATTATTACTTCATTTTGGTTGTCTGCTTGGGTTTGTGACTATGTTTTAGGTAGATCCTCTACACCTCTCAATGTCTAGTGCAGGGCAGTGTTAAAGGCTGTTTCTGACTAATTGGATCAAGCAAAGATTCAAAGCCTCCAGAGACTGCCTCTGTCTGCAGACTAATAGGATTCCAATTTGAATGGCCCCTAGGCAATGGTCCTCAGGTGTGGCAAGAGTGTTTTCAACAGGGTAGGGCAGTTGCTTCTGCCTGGAGGCTAATTGTTACTTTTAATCTGTTAAGTGACCTCAGGGCAAGGTGTTTCTCAATAGGCCCTATTGAATAGGGTGTGTCAACTGTCTTCCCCCCCAGGTAAGGCAGATGTCTATGTGGGAAAGATGTCCTCTGCTGTGTGAGGGAATAACTCAGCCCAGGAAGCTTGGAGTGTCTGCCTTCTGAGCTCCATCCCTCGAGTCCCCAGTCCTGGGATCTGCTCTGACAGCTCCAGTCTGCTTTACCCTCCTCCTAGAGCACAAGGTGGGTGGCTCCACAGGGAATTTTTGTGCATTTGTCCTTTAAGTGGGTGCCTGAATTTTCAGTTTCCACTCCCTGGCAGACAGCACCCCACTGCTTTTCGCAGTCAGATATTATGTGGGTACCCTCCTGAGTTTGGTGCTCTCTGTTGGGGGGCCCAGCTTTGAGATTAGATCTCAGAGTTTTCAGTGCCGCCCCCCCCCCCCAACAACTGCCCCTCACCACAGCTGGGGCTTTACTTGCCATCTGTTGGTGCCTCGCCAGCCCTTTTGCACCTGCACCCCTAGAGACTCTACCAATCTCTATATGGTCTCCATCTTCAGTCCTTGGGTATCAGGGTTCTCTCCTGTGAGTTTTCAATTGATTATTCAGGAGGTTTTTCTGTATTTCAGTTGTAATTCCAGCTTGTTCCTGGGAGCATGTCTGTGCAGCATCCTCCTACTCTGCTACCATTTATAATCTCCTCCAAATTAGAGATTTTACAGTTGAGCATTTCTAATTGGTACTGTTATAAGAATTCTATCATTATTAACTTACTTTAATTTTGAAAGAAACCAAGGGAATTTTTTTCTGCTCATAACTCTAAGAGGAGAATAGATGAGAGAGGAGGGGTAAAGATAGTATGAATATCTTGCTCAGTGTCACCAGGTAACAAGTGATAAGATTTGTCTGTGAATTCAAACATGTTGGATTCTAGAGACAGCATCTTAAAAGCTATATGAAATTACTCCACCATTCAACACCATGCAATTGAAAGGGATACTTGCAGAAATCTTGCAATTTAAGTTGAAATGTCAACGTACAGAGAATACAGAAAGTATAAAAATAATAATCTTTTCACTTTTTAAAAAATATATTTTTATTGATTTTATAGAAAGGAAGGGAGAAGAAGAGAGAGTCAGAAACACCGATGAGAGAGAAACATCGATCAGCTGCCTCCTGCATGCCCGATCCCCTTGACTGAAATCTAACCTAGGACCCTTAGGTCCATAGGCCTCCTTCTATCCACTGAACCAAACTGGTGAGGGCTCTTTTCACTTTTGAAGGTGACCCTTAAGTTTAATAACAAAAGTACGAGTCACAAGACAAAAATTGTAAATCTTAAAGACAAAAGAGAAGACTTGGAAAAATCACATTATTTTACTAAATTTAAAGACTCAAATGCATAAAGATGTTATTTCTTCCTCAGATATATCATGGATTCAATAAGAAAAATACAAGATAATTTTAGCTAATAAGTATATGAAAAATTATAGAAGAACTTGGACTTAAACATATCATCTAAAGTTAAATAATAGGCCCCAAGAATTAAAAAATTGATGTGGTATTAGTGAAATTTATATTATAGAACTGCATGATATTTGGTTTCTGAAGTATAATTTAAAAAAATCAGTAAATGGAGCTATTATTTGTAATGCAAGTGAAATGTTATTTTCAACTGAAAAATTAAAAATATACTCCTCTATATACCACACACACACACACACTATACTTCAGACAAAACGGAAGGTTAAAAAGAAAATTTTAAAGTAATTCTGCAATTTAAAGAAAACATTGGTTAATACTCATTATCAAGACAATAAAGAAATTGAAAGTATAAAGGCAAATGAAGGACCACCCAGAAAATAATTTATATTTAAACTAGATATAAATTAAAACTATAATATTTGCATAATATCATATGAAAGTATAAGGCAAATGACAAACTCAGAAAATATCAATTGGAAATGACAATAAGTTGTTGATATTATATTTAATAGTTCATACAAACAAATGCAAAGAAATGAAAGTTCTTATTCTTTTCATTTGAAAAAAATTGTGGGAATATTATAAAATAATAAACATATAAAAACAAATGACCAAATTCATTATTACTTAATGATTTACCCATATAGTTACTTTCAAAACTAAAAATTGATCAAAGACTTTATTTTCTTTAATGATAATTTTTATGTTAGTGAAGGTTTGGTAGGATAGGTGATACTGATACAGAATTTTTGAACGAACCAGAATTCTTTGTCCACTGGAGTTGAATAATGAGTCCAAAAACAGAAGGTAGTATAGTAAAGGTGGAAATTTATTGAGAAACAAGTACAGACTCGCACATGGGGAGGAGGAAAGAGTCCCACAGACTTCCTGTTTCCATGGTTTATTAAGGCTGCCTGTGTCCCGATATCCCCTCTGATTGGTCAATATTCCTTTCAAATTGTTACTATAGTAACTTCTAAGGCCCTCCCCCCTCATTTTCCTCCCATTCCTTCTGTGCTTTCTTCTTCCTTTATTTTGTAAACAGACCTCTTGGCTACTCCCAGTTCCCTTATCTTATGTAAAGGTACCTATTGCCTCTCCCTTGTGTTATGGAGATGTACCTGTTGCTGCTTCCTTGTCTTATGGAAATGTAACTGCCCCTGGCTTTCTTGTGTTATGAAAATGTACTTTTCCCAGTCTGTAGCCCTGTATTTTTTTCATGGACCCCAATTCTAACAATTCCCTAACCCTACCCATATGCCCCTAAAATTCCTGTTCCAATACCAGGCACTGTTGATATGAAGATGACTTGGTTCAGCCATTCTGAATGACATTTTGGTCACATGCATCAAGAATATTCAGAATGACAATCTCCATTTACTGCTAGAAATAATTTTAAGTGTTTCTCTTGTTTTTATAACACACAAAAAGAGAAAACACCTTAATACAGTGAAAGGGCGGTGCAAGACTGCAAACCGGCCAATGGGGATGAAGAGGAAATGCCCTGCTAACTGCATCCTGCCCCCTGTGCATCCAAACCCTGGCCTTTCCCTTGACCAATCAACAGGGGCCACACATGTTACCCCATCCACTACTTCTGGCCTATAAATTCTTTGTTTTCCTGAAACTCGTGGTCTCTCCCCTCTGCCCTGCCGCTGCGTTGGTGAGTGTGTGTGGGACGGGAACTCAAGCTAGCTTGATTAATAGCTCTGTATGTTTTTTGCATAAGTCTTGGGGCTCCCTAAGTGGTCTTTGGAGATCACGACATCTGGGTGTAACAACAGTAGATAGGGGTATCATTTGAATAATTAGACCAATTTATTTTAAAAGTTGATTCTGTGGACAAAAGGGGCCACATGCTAACCTGACAAGCTCAAGGAAGGTCTGCATGGTGGTCTTGCAAACTCAGAGACCTAAAGTAACCAGAAAGGATGGTCTGAAATTAAACTTTAACTAAAAGCAGTTATGGTGAGTAGTTACATCGCAGGCCGGTATCTTTACTAATAAGGTCAACCTTTACCTTAACTGCGTCTATGTGCCTTTTTGCATCTATAATAACATATCTTTGAAATATCTGGGTAACTTGAAACATCCCTTTTTCTGGACCCCTTGGTGCACAACCTAATGCACTGGGCACCAGGATAGATACCACAGATCCCTTCATTGTTATCATGTTAATTGTTCTTGCACCCACCTAAGTATGTGTCTATCATTTTACTTTATATCCAATCTCAGAGGTTTCCCGTATTGCCTTCTCCAGCCTCCATAGCCTATCACCAATGGATTTCATGAAACCCACCTATGTCCCTTCCTTTGATTGCAATGTGTAAATACAAATCTAACCCACCATTCTCTGTAGCATTATCTCAATTCGTCGAGGTTCTGCTTCCTGGCATATGTTGACAGTTTGGCTCAAATAAACTCACAAAATTCTTAACAGGTTTGAATGGTTTTTACATTAACAATTCTATGTAATTGTTAGGTCAGAAGGAGGTGGAGGGGTTAATGCATGCCCCCACAAGGTCAGCTACCAGACAGAGGACACAGATTCCTTCCTGGACACCTGAAGACCCCCAGGTGGGAACCCCCACAGCTCTTGTCCCCCCGCCCTCACTGAACAGCTGTATAAAAAATGCCCCTTACTCCCTCTCAGCTCGACTCCACCAGTCCCTCCCCGGAGCCTCTGGATCTCTCCTGGGAGTGTAGAATAAACTTCCCTCCTTCAATCTGCCCGACTCTCTGACTCAGTTTCCTCCTGTGCCTCAAACCTCACAGTAATACTTTGCATAATATTTTTAAGCAGTGTTTGAGAATACAAGGAAATACTTCATGATTCACTGATTAATGAAGTGAGGTAAACATCATCTATACTAATAAGAGGGTAATATGCTAGGTAGGGCGGATGTCTTCCAGATGTTCATCTGGACAAAACCACAGTGGCTGCAAGGCCCAGGGCTCATGGCTGCCATGGGCTCACAGCAGCCATGGGCTCAGACAGCCATGAGCCCTGGTGGCTATGAGGCCTGGGGCTCATGAAGCTGTGAGCCCTGATGGCCACGAGGCCCAGGCTCAGGCCTTGCAGCCACCACATCCTGCAGTGGCAGCAGCAGCAGCATCAGGATGATGTGGGTGGGGCCTTCTGATCAGCCAGTCACCTCCCTTGGACATTCCCTGAGACTCAGACTGTAAGAGGGGGCAGGCTGGGCTGAGGGATTCCCCACCCCCCCCACCAGTGCATGAATTTTCATGCACCGGGCGTCTAGTCTAAACTAATAAAAGCGGAATAGTAAAATTAACCATTTCTCCGGGATGCCCAACAGCCAATCAGAGCGACTGTATGCAAAATAGCCCAGCCAACATGGCAGGTGCCACTCACTGAGTAAACAGCAGCGTCCGCTGCAGCAGGAGCGAAAGGGAAACTGCCTGCGCAACGGCTCGCTTAGCCTTGGTTAAGCGAAACACGCATTTGCAACATTGTATAAGTCATAGAATCCTTGGAACTGAAGCCGGGCCTGAGTCTAAGATAACAACATTGTGTCATTATAGAAGCCGCGAGGTGAGGCAGAGAGGAGGGTTCGTTAGCCACCTTAAAGGAACAGCATCAATTATAGGAGATAAATAAACCCCAGGCCTTAAAGGAACAGCATCAATTATAGGAGATAAACAAACCCCAGAAACCTGCATCCAGCCAGCTTTGCTGGGACGTTGGGTCAATGGGAGCTGTGGGCAGCCTTAAAGCCCATCACCCATGATGGCCACAACCCAATGGGGTGAGGGACGTTCCTGGGGGGCTTGGCCAGCCTGGAGACAGCCATCAGGCCTCACCCAGCCTGGTCAGGCACACCAGCAGGTGGACATCCCCAGAGGGGTCCCAGACTGTGAGAGGACACAGGCCAGGCTGAGGGACCTCCCGAGTGCAAAGAGCGGCTGCAGGGCGGAACAGCGCAGGACCCAGGACCCGTGAGTGGGAAAGAGGCGGCAGGGTTGGAGGGCACTGGGAAGCGGGTAAGAGGTGGCAGGGGGTCAGCGGCCTGCTTGGTGGGCTTCCCAGGCCCTTTGCGGGGCATTGGGGAGCGAGTAAGAGGTGGCAGGGGGTCAGCAGCCTGCTTGGTGGGCTTTCCAGGCCCCTTGCAGGGCACCAGGAAGTGGGAAAGCAAGGTGGCGGGCCG
>PVJC01044449.1:0-14108 GCA_004026665.1 Murina feae
CCCTGCAGACCTGGGTCCCCCCAACTGTCCTACCCTGCAGGCCTGGGTCTCCCTCCCCAACTGTCCTCCCCTGCAGTTCTGGGTCCCACCCAACTGCCCTCCCCTGCAGGCCGGGGTCCCTTCCAACTGCCTTCCCTTGCTGGCCATCTTGTGTTGGCCATCTTTGACCACATGGGGGAAGCCATCTTGCGATGGTCAATTTGCATATTACTCTTTTATTAGATAGGATTGGTAATTGAAGTAATTGTGATATTTTTTACTAGAGGCCTAGGTTGGTCAATGGGTGGAGGGCCCATGGGAGGTTGGCTGCCAGCTCTGAGGAGGGAGCCAGCGCTGGTCCTCCCTGAGAAAGGGGCACTGTCCACTGCCACACACCCCTGGTTCCCATCCCAGCACAGGGCTTGAAGGCCCTGGCAAGGTCGGGAGAGGATGTGATGGTAGCCTGGCCAGGAGCAGAAGAAATGGACACCAACACTGCCCTTCCACCATGTGGTTCACCTCCTGCCCCCCTCCTCCTCACCACAGCGCTGCCACCATGGTGGGCAGATGACTCCAGGAAAGGGAGAGGAGGAGGCAGTTCCCTGCCTCCCTGTCTCCTCCTTCCCTCCCTGCTGAGTTGCCACTGTGGCCAGTGGGCAGCCCCTGGGGAAGGGAAAAGACGGGAGTGAGACAAACCCTTTTGTAGAGGGCTGACTTTTAATAGATCACAGCAAGGGAGCTGCTCTACCAATAAACCCTGACTCCCAGCCAGTCATCTACAAATGGTTTAGCACCAGGGGCCAATGTTGGGAGGCTGGGTGGAGGGACCATGGGTAGTTGGCTGACTGCTGGAGGTTGGCTGTGGGAGCACACTGACCATCAGGGGGCAGCTCCTACATTGAGTATCTGCCCCCTGATGGTCAATGCATATCATAGCAACTGGTCAACCAGTTGTTCTGGTTGTTTGGTCACAATGGTCATTTAGGCTTTTATATATATAGATTTACCTGTTCTATGGATACAGATAATTGCACAGCATACAGAACTTTTGCAACTGCTTATTTGAATGTACACAATTAAATTGTTAACATATACAAAAGTAGAGAGAATAGTAAAATGAGCCTTCATAGACCTATCCCTGGAATAAAATCTTGCTAACATTTTTGCTTAATTTATACCTTTTCTTATAATTGTTATAGAATATTTTAAATCAATCCCAGATATATACATTTACTCTTCAGTGCTTCAGTATGTTTCTCTAACAGGTAAAGGTTTAAAAACAATCCATAATGTTATCATCACAAGAGCTGAAATTAACAATGACTCCTTAATATTTAATACTCAATTTTATTCAAATACTAGAAGCCCAGTGCACAAAAATTTGTGCACTTGGGTAGAGGGGGTTCCTTCAGCCCGGCCTGTGCCCTATCACAGTCTGGGACCCCTCGAGGGATGTCCATCTGCTGGATTACGCCCACTTCACTGGGGATTGGGCCTAAGCTGGCAGTCAGACATCCCTCTGGAAGCCCAGGAGCCCTCGGGGGATATCCACTTGCCAATGGGGAGCAGGCCTAAGCTGCAGTTGGACATCTTTAGAGATGCTGAGGAGGCAGGAGAGGCTCCCACCACCACCGCTGTACTGGCAGCTATCAGCCTGGCTTGTGGCTGAGCAGAGCTCCCCCTGTGGGAGCTCACTGACCACCAGGAGCAGCTCCTGCATTGAGCGTCTGCCTCCTGGTAGTCAGTGTGTGTCATAGTGACCAGTCATTCCCAGTGGTTCTGCTGTTAGGGTCTATTTGCATATTACACTTATATTGGATGCCAGTGTCTTAAAATATCTTTATATTTTATGTTTGATTGTTATTATTTTTAAATCCTCACCTGAGGATATTTTTTTCATTGATTTTTAGAGCGAGTGGAAGGGAGAGAGAAAGACAGAAAGAAATATGGATGTGAAGAAACACATTGATTGATTTTATCCTGCATAAGCACTGACCAGGGCCCAGGTCAGGAAGCAGCTTGCAACTGAGGTATGTGCCCTTGCCCAGAATTGAACCTGAGACACTTTGGTCTACAAGCTAATGCCCTATCACCTGAACCAAACTGGCATGGGCAAAAACAATGTCTTTTTAATTATATGGTTGCATTATGTTTCAAAAAATGTCAACACATTTGGTTTACATATATCTGAATTCTCTTTTAATTGATAACAATTCCCTTTAACCCTTATTTGCCCAGCTATTTATTTGTGGAGGAAACCAGGTCATTTGTCCTGTGGAATTTTATATTTTCTACTATAGGCCCAGTGCATGAATTCATACATGGGTGGGATCCAGCCGGCCAGGCCCTAAATTGGCAGATCAGGACCTGGTCTGTCAGGAGGAGGAGACAGCAGGAGGTTGGCCAGCCTGCCCACCCCATTTGGGGCTGGATAAGGGTCAGGATGGCTGGGGGGAGAGGCTATGAGTGATTGGCCAGTGGGCCCCACCCCTGATTGGGGTGGGGGAGCTGACTGGGGTCTAGCAGCCTGTGGGAGGGGCCATGGGTGGTTGGCAGCCTGCCCTTTCCTGATTGGAGTGGGGGGGGGGTGCAATTGGGGGTGGAGTCATCTGAGAGGAAGGGCCGTGGGCCAGTTAGGGTGGTGGAGGCCCATCAGGGGTGGGGCTGGTTGGGGGAGAGGCTTCAGGAGGTTTGCTGGCTGACCCTGCCCCCTGCTGGGGTGGGTGCAATCAGGGGTGGGGTTGGCTAGGCGGAGGGGCTGCAGGTTGACTGGGTGGGTGGGGCTGATGGCAGGGCTGGCAGGGGGAAGGGATGCAGGGGGGCAGTTGGCTGGCCATCCCACCTTTGATCAAGGTGGGAGAAACTGATCAGGGGCAGGGAAGCTGAGAGGAGGGGTCGTGGGAGGTTGGGTGGCTGGCCCCTCCCCTGATCCAGCCGGTTCGCTGGCTGCAGTGGGTGTCATAGTGACCAGTCATTCCAGTCATTCCAGTGTTCCAGTTGCTGGCTTTTTACTGGTACAGACAGTCCTCGAGTTATGTATGTTGTTTCGTGGTTACGTCACCATCTCCAATTTATTTATAAAAAAAAGAAAAGTTCCATCATTTTGACGTATGTACATATGTGCTTTATGTTTTTTATTATTTATTTACCACAAGTAGAGGTCAGGAATTATCTTTCTTTTAAATTTTTTTTTACTGTTTCACTTCATTACTGCTATGTATGTGCTCCATGTGAGTGACGTAGGTGCTTATGTAGGTGGGTTCCAACTTATGGAGAAAATCATGTTACATCGCACCGTAGGAATGGATCTCCAACGTAACCTGAGGACCTGCTGTGTGTATATATATAGACTAGAGGCCCAGTGCATGAATTTGTGCATGGGTGAGGTCCCTCTGGATGGCCTGCGGGGATCGGGTCAAAACCTGCAGTCCAACGCCACCTGCATCTCTTACCTGCAGCTCCTGCTCATCCCAGCCACACTGTGCCCGCTGCGGGCTCGTGCCTAATCAGTCCCAATCAGGAAAGGCTCATGCCACCACAGCAGCACTCGCCAGCCATGAGCCCTGCATCTGGCATGCTCCTGAGGGGAGTGGCCTGCGGGATTAGGCTGAAACCAACTCTCTGCCATCGCCTGAAGGGTCCAGGATTGTGAGAGGGCACAGGCCAGGCTGAAGGACCCCACCAGTGCATGCTTGGGGCCAGGAAGGGACTGTGGGAGGACTCCAGGGCATGTTCAGCCCCATCTCACCCAGTCCTGATTGGCTAGACCCCAGCAGCAAGCTAACCTACCAGTCAGAGCGTCTGCCCCCTGGTGGTTAGTGCACATCATAGCAAGCAGTTGAGCGGCTTTAGCATGTCATTAGCATATTACGCTTTGATTGGTTGAACAGTTGATCTGTCACCAAATGACTGGATACTATTAGCATATTAGGCTTTTATTATATAGGATATTTGCTTTATTCTCATATCCTTGCTCAAATTTCTCTTGGGTTGTTGATGTTTCTTTTTAATTTTTAATAAGTGCTTTATTTATTATGGATCTGTAACAATTTAAATATTTACATGCATTTTGTCATTTGCCTTTTCATTATTTGATTATATTTTAGGTTATTGTGAAAATATTTAATTTATTTCCATTTCCCGGTATCTCCTCATATTTCTGTTTTCCTCAATTTATTTGCTTTCATTCTTTTAGTGTTTATACATTTAAATACTTTATAAACTCAATTTTACTCTACTATTTTTCAGATGTGAATGATTTATTTTGACTCTCAACCATGAAAGATGAAGAACTTAAACATACACAGTAATGCTTTTCCCTATCAACTTTGTAAGTTACATAGTTTCTATGTTGCAGTGTTTATAACATTCATGATTTCCTGTGAACATACTCCCAATTTGTTTTATTCTTAATACATCAGATAAATGGATTAAATCATTACTATCTTATCCACTTTTCATTTAATTTCTTTTTGTTAGCTATTTTTCTTTCTATTTTAGTTTTTTCAAAACATACAGACACACATACACACACACACCTACCTAGAAACTAAATGCTTTGAGTTTTTGAAGGTGAGTTCATGGGTCACATTTTCTTTTCTTTCATTGCTCCATTAACTTTTAGTGTTGAATGTTATTTTGTAGAAGTCTGAGGCTATTCTAATATTTTTTCACTCATAATTTATTTGATATATTATTGAGTTCTGGATACTTTTAAAATTTTGAATAGGATATATCTAAGTGTTATTTATTCTTTGTTATATTTTTTTTTGTAGGTTCAAGACCTGATTTATTTATGCAAAGCTTTCTTAGTCATTTCTTTAAATATAAATAATATAGTTCAACTGGCATGGTTGAGTGTCTACCTATGAAACAGATCATGGTTCAATTCCTAGTCAGGGCATATGCCTAAGTTATGTGCTCAATCCCCAGTGTGGGGCATGCAGGAGGCAGCTGGTCATTGATTCTCTATCATCATTGATGTTTCTATCTCTCTCTCCCCTTCTTCACTGAAATAAATAAAAATATTTTAAAAATAAATACAAATAATATATACTGACTAGCAGCCCAGTGCACAAATTTGTGCATGGGTGGGGTCTCTTAGCCTGCCCATGATTGGAGCCAATGGGGCTGTTTTGAGGGGAGGGACCACAGGAGGTCGGCCAGCTGGCCAGGGGGAGGGACTACGGGAAGTTGGTTGGCTGCGGGAGGTTGGCTGTGGGAGTGCACTGACCACCATGGGGCAGCTCCTGCCTTGAGTGCTGCTCCCTGGTGGTCAGTGTGCATCATAGTGACTGGTCATTTGGTTGGCGAGTCTTAAAGGTTGCTTAGGCTTTTATATATATAGATGTTTATGGTGAATGATCTTTACCTCCCTTCTAGGATTCAGGAGTAACTGTCATTCTCTGTGCTGCTTCCAATTTGACTGTATTTCTGTGATAGTTTTGTTTCCCTTTCACTTCTTGGCTGAGTGCTGCCAGCTCAAGTTTTAGCTCCTATTGACTCCTACATATTTCTAAATCACATATATCTGATTTGTTCTCTTGCTGTATAGCTATGATTCCTTTATATTATTAAGTTGATATGTAATGTGATATGTTATGATATTATCGTGATATAAGTCACATCTATTTCCTGGCAGTGTTTTTCTAAGGGAATGTTATTTGTCATTTTTGCCCTGTTCCTTCACTCCTTTGAGTGTTCTAGGAACTATTCAGTATCTTGCCTACTTCCTAGTAATGTTACTTTTTCTCAGTTAAGAGCAGCTAAACTCAGCCTCCTTTGTCTCTTTTAGTCCAGTTCCAACACCATTTCTCTGGCAGAAATAACTCAATATTCATCACTTGTACATTGCATGCTTCTCGTTTTCCAGAGATAGAAAGACGTGACCCCTGACCCCGTATTTTAACATTTCTTGGGTAATTTCAATAACATTCTCATATTTTCATTGTACCTAGATCAGCGATTTTCATCTCATGGTACACATAAACTAATTACTAAAATTCAACAGCACATACAAAATATATATTTTTGCCAATCTGACAAAAATAGGTATAATTTTGATTCATTCACACTGGACAGCTATTGTTGTGTTAGCTGTTGTCATCTTTTATTTGACAATCTAAGAGAACAGAGGTCAGTGCCCCTAAATAGTCAGGTATTGTGTGCTTTAAAAATTCTTTCAGCATACCAATGTGCTTCAGCAAACTGGTTGAAAATCACTGACCTAGTTGATACCTAACATTATTTTCAGAGTTGACATTCTGTACTTTCTGTTCTCACTCCTGCTGCTCAGTACTTCTGATGTCTAAATCACCTGAAATAGTCTGTTCCTAGAAAGTGCCAAGCTAACTTTTGAGAGATTGATTAAGATTCAGCTCTGGGGGTGGGAGACCCTCTCTCTCTTTCTCTCTTAAGTTTCAAAATTAAGGTCAATTTTGCTATCAGTTTTTTGGAATGACTTTTTATCCCCCATGTAGTAAGAAGGAAAATGTAAGGGTTTTAGTCATCTCTGGAGAACAGAAGCTGCATATGGCAGAAATCTGATCAATATGTATATGGAAAAAAGAAATCTGTTCTTCATTGGAATAAAAAGTGAAGAGAGTGAAATTAGTATTAGAAAATGAGCCTTAGATGAGATAAACAAGTATATATGGAAAAATCCATTTTCTGTGAATTGAGAATGGGTTGTTTGGATGTTATTTACACAATGTTTAAGTTCAATTAGAATAACTTTGATATCTGTTGAGGCTTTTCTATAGATTTACTTTGCAAACCCTAGACTGCTAATTGACTTCTCTGATTATAAAATTCTGTACCTATATCATGGGGATAATTATATCTCAGGACTAATATTTTAAAAGAATACTGCCTAGTACATTATCTGGTAATCAATAAATGTTAACATTATTATTTTCTTCAACAGATATTATTTAATAAAATAATAATGTAAGATTATCATAGTAGACATATGTTCTGGTAGAAAGACACTGATATTGGGGGATTTGCAGTGCTGGAAGAAAATGTTTTCAACATATTAATATAAACACAGTAATATCAAAGAGAAATTCACTAGAGTTCATATTAAAAGCAAGTGAACAGCATTTGACACTTTAAAAGTCACTTTTGTATTCATTTTTTTTAATTTGAGACTCATACCAACTCAATGAAGAGGTATTTTTAACAATATTTTCCATATATACTATGAATTTATATGCAAATTTTATTTTTCAATTTTTATGGTTTCAATTGGTTTCATCTTATAATTGTTGTGAAGGTAGTGGTAATTCTTCTTTTTTTCTCTCCTTAGTGACAATGCTTCCAATGTTTATATATATATACACATACACACACGTTTATGTATTGTACGTTTGCATGATGTTATTTTGTATCACAGTGTTAAATTTTATACAGCCTGTTTTCCCCTTAGATTCATTGAAATGGTAAATAAATGAATTTTATTTACCATATTAAAACATCCCTGCATTTCTGAAATAAATCCCATTTTGTCATAATGTATTTTTGCTTTTAATGTGTGACTTGAATCTGCTTGTTAATTTAATTCAAAAATTTTCATTGATAGTCATGAGACTGGCCTGCAATTTTCCTGTTTGTGTTTTCATCAGGTTTATGTATCAATAATATGCCTCTTTCATTAATAAAATGAAAAGTTTCCTTTTACTATGTCCTGGAAAAATTTAAGTAGCAGAAGATTAAGTCATATCCAGTTTCAATTTAAAATCTATGTGAATAAGATAATCACTGCAAGGTTAGCACATAAAAATTATCCAGTGAAAAATAGTATATGCTATTTGAAAGTACTTTGTTTATTAAATAGTTTATAAGAAGTTTAATAATAGTGCATTATAATTAATATTTGAATAGTTAATAGTTCAATAAAATGTTTAATAATTACTTTTATATTATATAATTTGATCTTCAATTTTATGAATCTGTTATTATACCCATTTTATGGATAAGTAAACTGAGGTTCAAGAATTATTAAGTAGCTTGCCCAAGCCACATACTAGTAAGCAGTAATAGAACTCAAACTTAGATCTACTGTTTTCATAGACTGCTAATTCCATACTGCTTTCATGAAATCTAGTTCACTGTCTTATGTCAACAATTGGCTAAACAGTTACACCACCAGTTCTCACTACAAGTAGTATCCATGGTGATAGAAGGCAGCAATATGTCTATTTGGATAATCATTCTCTCTCTCTCTCTTTCTCTCTCTCTCTCTCTCTCTCTCTCTCTCTCTCTCTCACATACACACATCCTTCAGAGGAAATTAATGGGAAAAGATTACTTTGAACCATTAATTCGTAACATTCAAATATCCACCTGCTGAATTAGGCCCGCTCCCCAGGGAATCAGGCCTAAGCTGGCAGTCAGACATCCCTCTGATAGCCCAGGAGCCCTCAGGAAATGTCCACTTGCCAGCGGGGAGCAGGGCTGAGCTGCAGCCAGATATCCACCACCACCACTGTACTGGCAGCTGTCAGCCTGGCTTGTGGCTCAGCAGAGCTCCCCCTGTAGGAGCGCACTGACCACCAGGGGGCAGCTCCTGCATTGAGCGTTTGCCCCCTGGTGGTCAGTGTGTGCCATAGTGACCAGTCATTCCCAGTGGTTCTGCTGTTAGGGTCAATTTGCATAGTACCCTTTTATTATGTAGGATAGAAACCTGATGCATGGGTGGGGGCCAGCTGGTTTGTCCTGAAGGGTGTCCTGGATCAGGGTGGGGTTCCCACTGGGGTGTCTGGCCAGCCTGGGTGAGGTGCTGAGGGCCGTTTTCAGGCTGGCCACACTCCCTTCAGGGATGGGGCTCCTGCTGGGGTGCCTGTCCAGCCTGGGTGAGTGGCTGATGGCTGTTTGCAGGCTGGCCACAGCCCTTTCTGTACCTACTTACATACACACTCAAGTGGAGATTCCGTTAGGGCATGGATTTCTTTCCTGTTTTGTTCGCTATTATATGCCTAGTTCCTAAGACAGGGTCTGGTACGTATTTGGGGTTCCATGACTATTTGTTAATAAATTAATAAATGACTAAATTCTATTAAAAGCTCAAGGTTCCATCACTTTTCTCTCAATAACACCATACCAAATAGTAAGTTATGAAAAATAAAAACCACTTAAGATTATTTAGAATTCAGCCTTAGCCAGTTTGGCTCAGTGAATAGAGCATTGGTCTGTGGACCGAAGGATCCCGGGTTCGAATCCAGTCAAAGGCACATACCTCAATTGTTGGCTCCTCCCCAGCTAGGGCCCTGGTTGGGGCTAGTGCAGGAGGCAACCATTTGATGTGTTTCTCTCACATCCATGTTTCTTTCTGTCTTTCCCTTTCTCACTCTCTAAAATCAATGGCAAAATATCCTTAAATAAGGTTTAAAAAATTTGAATCCAAAGGAAGAGTTTGTTGAGAACCATGGGTAAAAGTCTAATATTATAATTGCTTATTACTGACTGTGATCCTTAAAGCTTTTACATTAAAAATTTCACTTATTTAATGGCTTCAATTTTAGGGTAAATTTTATAGTTTCTTAAATTTTCCTTACCTAATAAAGGGCACTTAACACTGCATGTATGAAAATTGCACTCTCAAATGAGTGAGGAAATAAGAGGGGGCATATTAAAGAATAAGACATTATAATGTCACCTGCTGAAACCAGACATTTTTACAAGCTTCTTTATATAAATATGATTTTTCTACATCCTGTAGAGTTTCAAAGCTTTAATTTTAAGTACCAGTGGTATTATAATTGCTCAAATTTCCCAATGTCCAAATAAAGCCTCCCAAAACATAACCATTACTCAGGAAAGTATATGAAACCTGCTGTGAAATATAAATACAAATGTTCCTTTCTTACTTTTTGGCTAGATATTATGTTACCTGTAAAACTTAAGTCTTAAAAATGTTTCCATGCCCTTCTGGGCTATTTACTTTATCCCATTGTCTTATCTGCTTTATGTGATTTAGAATAGTTTCTTTTCTTGTATTAGTAAATTTTATGTCCTTTTCCAACCTTCATTTGATAAGTCCTTATCTTTGGCTTAATACCTAGCATAATGTATGGCACATTGTAGGCTCTGAATAAATTTTGAATGCATAAAGAGGTATTCATTTTTTAAAATGTAATCTTCTTTGGC
Source organism: Murina feae (assembly GCA_004026665.1). Taxonomy (NCBI): domain Eukaryota; kingdom Metazoa; phylum Chordata; class Mammalia; order Chiroptera; family Vespertilionidae; genus Murina; species Murina feae. The sequence goes on from PVJC01044449.1 coordinate 10,129, forward strand.
TGTGTTGCTCAAAAGGTAATTTGCAAAGCAACTACATTATAATCACTGGGATGCCTTACTTTCTAAATGCAAATTCTTGTAGCCCATCCATGATATTCTGAATTGCATGGAGGCAATGAAATCTGAGACAAGTTGTTGTAAGCTGATTTTTTTTTTTTGGCCACACTAAGTGTGATACGTGTTAAGACAGTTGAGGTGTTTTCTGTCCTGTGAAAGAGCTTAGCATCCAAAAAAGAACAGGGAACAGATAACAAATAATCAAACAAATGAATAATTATATAACATGTTTTTAGTGCTTGAAGGAATAGACATGGCCTACTTTATATTGTGTAGTCAGAAAAGTTCTCTCTGGAAGGTGACATTTTAGTTGAAAGGTAAAGATATTAAAAGCCATTAATATGCCTACATTTAGAAGTTGAAAAGAGGAGGATGGTGTGTATCCAAACCAGGTTACTTTGGAGAGTGAAAGGAGGCAGGGCAAGTATGAGAGGGAGCAGCTCTATGTTGGCATCTGACAATCTTGCATGTTTTCTCATAGGCTGTGTAGGCAAAGCTTAAGCCTCATGTATACATGTGGATAAAAATAGTACCTGTTTCATAGACATATATGAGGATTAAATAAATAATTAGTGCCTAGCGGATAATGCTCAATAAATGATAGTGTCTATTATTTTAATGGGATTTCTTGGATATTAGTGAGTGTGTAGAACTTTTTATATGTTTATTTTCCAATTTTATATCTTTTTGGATGAATTTTCTATTCATGTTTTTTTGCCAGTGTTGTAATGTGTTCATCTTTTTTTTATTGGTTTTCAAAATCTTGACCTTAAGTCTCTGTCCACAAAATGATGACTTTGTATCAGCTAGTCTTCATTTTGTGGCTATATCAAACCTTACTGAAATTTTAAGCACCTACGGTCATTAACTAAGCTCACTTACAGAGTTGTAGGAGAAACATGGATTTAGATACTTGGAATCCTGGAGAACATATGAGCTGCACACTTGGGGAAATTAGGACATGATATTTGCTGAGACAGGCTGTTATACCTCAAATTGGTGCCACAGTACTAGGGTTGTAGCAATTTAACTTTTCTGAGTCTCAGTTCTCTCATTTAAAATATAGAAATAATGCTATGAAGTAGACAGTATTAATATATTGACATGTTTTTTCATATTTACATAGCTGAACCTATCAGTTTTTTCCCTTTATGATGTTGCTTTTGTCCAAGATAATGCCTGATAGATAAATATTTACCCAACCTGTCTTTTATAGTTCTTTTGTCATTTTACATTTTACATCTCTTTAATCTTCTTGAAATTTATTTTGATATTTGGTGTAAGTTTGGGACCCTAATCTCTCTTTTCAAACATCTAGCCAATTGTTTCAACACCATTTATTTAAGAAATTTATCACTCTGCCACTTTTGTTGTGCCAATTTAATCACATACTCCTGTGGGTAAATATTGAAACATACCTCTGTTTCTTGATTCCTCCATTCTGTTCCAATTATTTATCTACCTAATCCTTTATCAGTATTAAACTTTAATTATTGTGGTTTCATATTACATATTAATATTTAAGGGGTTTCTTTTGCTTTGCTTGGCTAATCTATTGTCGTATGTAAACCTCTGAATCATTTTTGTTAAGTTCTAAAAATATCACATTAACAAATAAATTAGAGGTGGGCTTTTACTCCTTCATGTATTCTCACTCCTCACATATAAATAAGTCTATCTATATGTGCAGTGTTTTGTATGTTGTGGCAAAGAGATAGATCATTATCCTCATTAGGTATGTAGGTTAACCATATAGTTCAATGCCCAAACCAGGACACTTTTAACAGTAAAAGAGGGTAGGACAAATGTCTAAGGTAGAAGCTCCATGCTGACACTGACAACCTTGCACATCTTCATATAGGCCACATAGGCAAAGTTCAAACACAGGATGGCTTGAGTTTTGGTGGAATATCCTGTGATGCTCCCAGGAACATGGCAAGATTGGCAGCCTTAATTTTTTTTTTTTTTTTTTAGCTTTGTATAGTGATGGGTGATGACTAGATTTATTGTGGTGATCATTTATTTCTCAGTACCTGCAAATATAAAATCATCATATTGTACATCTGAAACTAATATAATGTTACATGTCAATTATACCTCAATTAAAAAAATAGATTGGTGGCCTTCTCGAAGCTGTTACAAGGTATTTTTTTTAAAAAATATTTTATTGATTTCAGAGAGGAAGGAAGAGAGAAAGAGAGATAGAAAGATCAATGATGAGACAGAATCATTGATCGGCTCCCTCCTGCACGCTCCCACTGGAGATTGAGCCCACAACCCGCGCATGTGCCCTAACCAGGAATCAAACTGTGACCTCCTGGTTCATAGGTTGACACTCAGCCACTGAGCCATGCCAGCCAGGCTGCTACAAGGTATTTTTTATTTGACTCCCTAGCTTGTGAGAGGTGTCCAGGAGTCAGCTCCATGCTAACATGAGCCTTTCTGGCTCTGATGAGGCACAGGCCATTCTCCTCACCCTCCTCTCCTTAGAGAGCAGCTACGGACTATACAACTAGTTAGTGATGGTCTAGATGGGCTCATTAGCAACTGAGCAACCTGCTGCTCAGATTGTCTTTCATTTGGCTCCTTTGTTTTCTTATCATGCTTTAAGTTAAGTGATGTATGAAGTTGATTCCATGGTGGTGTTACTTATTCTGTCTGGGTAAGTAATAAACTGTCTGAATCTACCTGGGCGGGCCAATTGTCTCTTTACCAGCAGCATTTGTTAGCATGCTTGAAAAAATGCTAAACTGGTTGAAATTCAGGAAGAATAAGAATAAATTGCAACCAAATGACCAAACCAGCGTTGTTATCAACATTTTTCCCATGATACAAAAGGGACCCAGTGGTAGTTTGTCCATAAAAGTTTTATGAAGTCAACAATATCACTAAAACACGTCCTCTGTCTTCTGGTAAGCTCTTAGGCTCCCTATTATTGTGGTGGTGGCCCTAGGGGAAGGCAGTCAGTCAATAAGACACACAGTCTGTTTAAACTTTAGCCATAACATCGTGCGGATTCCCAACATTTTGGAAAGTACAGAAAACTAAAAGGACAACTCTTATAAATATTGTTGGTGTCTATTCTTCCAGTCTTTTTATTATGTGTAATTTTCTGTAATTATTATGATGTATCATATATAATTTTGTATCTGCCTTTTAAAAATTAATGCTCATAAATGCTTTATAAACATTTTAATGACTGCATATGTTTCCATCAGGTGGATTTATCATTTTTGTAAATACTCTCCTATTAAGTGCAGTTAATTCTTTTGGATTTTTTCTGTTTTTAAATAGTAGTCAATAATTCTGTGATAAACATATCTAGGCCTTAGGATAGATTGCCAGCAGAGAAAGCTATTTTTCCCCCAACACTTAATGCATGCTGTCAAATTGCTTTTTAAAGGGTTTGCCTATTTATGTTCTCACCAGCATCTTTAGTATCCTCTTTGTAACTCTTAAAGTGCAAAACAAATCTCTGAACCTCATAAACATTTATATTAACTTTCTGGGAAGCTGAGGATCATTAGGTCTATAAGGACCAAGCAAATCCATGGAACACTAAATGAATTTTGTTTCATAATCAATGATTATACTGCATTTTTAGCGAACATTTTTTGGCAGATAAAATTTTTCTGGTTGATCTATTTCTTTGTTCTATGCATAGTAAATATCTGCAATGAAGAGGTATGCTGGTGTGGATTTTATGGACCTAGTTTTATGCATAATTTCCATGTAGAATGCACATAAAAGGAGTATGTATCACATTGTTGACTAAAGAAGGATTTCTAGATCTTCAAAATGTCTTGATTGTACTACTCAGGATACAAGATAGAGCAGTGGATCTGTGTTGTTTTTAATTTATTTATTGATTTGAGGGAGGGAGAGAGAGAGAGAGAGAGAGAGAGAGAGAGAGAGAGAGAGAG
>PVJC01044450.1:0-14108 GCA_004026665.1 Murina feae
GTTCCAGCGTTCCGGTCACTTGGCTTATATATATAGATTCTTGACTATGCTCTCCATGCTATACTTTACATCCTGTGTGTGTGTGTGTGTGTGTGTGTGTGTGTGTTTAATTTAAATTCTCTGTTGTTTAAAGCAGCGGTCGCCAACCTTTCAGACCTCGCGGACCATTGGTTGGCGACTGCCAGTTTAAAGAATTACATAAGTCTCCTTTTTCCCCCATTGACCTCTCCCCCCATGACTGTTTTGTAACTACCAATTTGCACTTCTTAATTCCTTCACCTTTTTTTACCCAGTCCTCCATCCCCCCTCCCATCAGGCAACCATCGGTTTGTTCTAATAGAGAGGTTCTTTTAGATGCAGTTGAATCGGTTAATCTCAATAGGAGATATACCAGTAAATATGGTGTAAATTGCTGTAATCATGTTGGATTATTAGCAAGTTAATTTAATGGTAGTGTGTTTTGGTATGTTGGAAATTCTGGTTTCTTCACCAACCATGATAATAAGCAGTTGAGTCATTTTAAAATGTCAAAATTCCAAAGAGCCCATTTTCTCCTGAGAAATGCAGTACTAGAAAAGCTTTGATTCAGGAGAAGCGTATCAGACGATAGCATGCTGAGCAGGAGAAAGTTAATTTTCTAAAATTTCAACAGTACCAAGTCCATTGAAAACCACTCCCCGCAAACGTCTTTTTTTTTTTTTTTACTTAAAATTTTTTTTCAGTTACAGTTTACATTCAGTATTACTTTGTATTAGATTTCTTTCAGAACTAACAATATTTTTGTTTTCCCCTTTCTTATAAACATTGTAAATTATTACCCTATCTACATGATACACACTTTATCACAAGCAACTATTAAGTATTAACTCCCTTTTCCCTTTGATTCCCATTTTTAAATGGATAAATGAGGTGTTCTACAACACTGGTCATAGCCAGTTAGCCTAATAATTGAATGAGGCGGTATAGTTATGAAGACCACTCCATAGATAGCATAGATCCCACTGTAGTTGTCCTAGGGGATCTTCTAATACAATATTGGGTTGGATATACAATGCTTTTTTATAACATGGAGCTAACAAAATAAAAAAATTCTAAAACTCTGCTTTCTCATGGTTAATATATATTTGCTTTCATACTTGTTTTTTCCACCTGAGAGGTGAAAGTTCTTAACACATTAAGGACGGATCACGAGAATTCTCGTGTTTTCTGTTGTAAGGCTTGTGGCCAATCATGAGAATTCTTTAAAAAGATACTAGCTTGTAAGAACATGTAATCAATAACTTCAAAATGCAATGGGTATTTAATTTTAAAGTGTGCCTTTAACATTTATGTAAAACGTTTTTTGTGCTCGTTCAATAGAAATTTATTTGGCCACTGGGTAAAGCTGGCAATAAAACTACTGGTCTGCAATGTGTTAAGATACTCATTTTATTATTGACTGAGACCTTGATTTTCAGCCATGTGGTTGGTTTAAATGAAACTGTTAGGTCTTACTGACATTTAGACCTTCACTGTTGTCCTAGGGGCAATACAACCCTGGAGTGACAGGTGGCTCATGTGTTAGCTTACTTTTCCTGCATGGCTCTCTCAGTAAGAGAAATTGTGCAAGGCAAAGTGCCTCTTAGAAACTTGCCTTTGTACACCATCTACATCTCAATGGCTGAGATTGTTAGCATAACATCTTTAAAAGTGCCATCAAGTTAACCTGTGCCTCATCTCTCTCCACACTGCGTTTAGAAACTTAGCCAAGTTGCCCCCAGGATGTCAGTGTCATTCCATTGTTGCCTTAATTTCAACATAATATCCTGTCACCATGGCTTCATTCCTTTATTTTCCTGCCTCAGAAACCTCCTCCCAAGATTAAAATCTGTAAGAACAGTTGTTTGCTCCCATATTACCTCCGTCTGGAGAGTACCATCCTCCCACCTTTCCTTCCCGCTCACATCTAAATTAACAAGTTTTCTCCAAACTTCTGTGATTCCTGTCTCCCCTCACCTGAAGCTGAGCTTTCCCTCCTTTTAGCATCCATGCTATACTATGTCTGTTTATCTTTTGCCTAATTCATGAATATATTGTACGTGAGCATTTGTCCTAAGGTTACTGTCTTTAGTACTTCAAGTATATTTTTATTTCTATCCCCTACATGAAGTCATTTTCTAAAATGCCATCCTTCTTTAGGTTTCATCTTTGCAGACTGGTTTTAGGGCGGATTAGATTCTACTGTGAACCTCAAATACACCAAGCCCCCAATCAACCTTTTCTTGGCTTTCTTCCAAGCCAGAGCTGTCTTTAATATTCACCGCTTTCTTGTGGTTATCTTTCATCCAAGCAGCTAAAAGTAGGGGTTGGATTCTGAAACCACATCAATCCTTAAAAGTCAAAGAATTCCCTGCTTCTCTATCTCCTGAAATTATTTTTGACCCTATTCCTAAAATGTATTTACTAAAAACGGCATATCTTCCATAATTTCATACTTTTTGCTAGTGTTTTAATATGTTGTTTTTAACAAATTAATTATTAATTGCTGTAAGATATATTTATATATTTATTAAAATTTATCAAAACTAAAATGAAGAGGAAATAATCCTGATCTGGTTTGATTTTTATTTTTTAGCTTTTCAAAACACTCACACATGGCCTAGGATTAAAGCAGAACAGATTACTGTTCAGTCTTAAATATTATACCTGTATCTTCTCTAGGATCCTTTCCCGAAATCTCTGTGTTTTCCCCCTTTCCCTACCCTTTGACCGAACCAGGTTCTTTCTTTAGGAGCTGCTCATTGGTGGACTTCAGAAGAGCCTCTGTCCCTCTCAGTGCCCTTGAATCCCAATGGGAATGAATGAACAATTTTAATATTAATAGAGCTGTGATTTCATACATAGAATACTCATGGCTTAATATTACTAGCAACCCTAGCTCTAATCCTTTATTTGTAAGAAAGTGGTATAATGCATTTTTCTAGATGAAAGCACCAAACTAACCATAAATTATAAACTACCATCTAATTGTCGATGTAGTCAGTAGCATTGGAGTGGAAAATTTACTCATGAGTAAAGAGTGGGATAATAATACTCCCCAGAACCACAACTTTGTGTTTCGGGGGTGAGTGGGGGACTGCACTGACTGAATCTCATCTTCAAAAGAGAAAGGGGGAGTGGGTCAGAATACGTGGAAGAGAATATGGTGTGAGATAGTGAGGAAAAGCTTGACATTTCCTGATTTTATAAAACCCTAGCCCAACGACTTAAAAAAATAGCTTTATGGCATCAGACAAATTAGCTTCTGAACACGAGTCTCATCTGCACAGGATTGTTAGATGCCTAAGTGGCATAATAGGGTGAAGTACCTAATACCATGCCTTCTGTCTGCTCCTCATTATTTATTTATTTAATTGCATTGTTTTATCATTTTTGTTTGTTTTCCCACGTGGGAGCAAAGTAGGGTCTGCTAGTCTTCTAGAGGTATCTGCAGAGTTGTAGGCATTAGTTTCCTTTGAAAGAGACCTTATATTGAAGCCCTGGTTGGAAAACTTGTTAGTAAGATCAGAGCCTTTAGAGGTGAATTGTATGGGACACAGGAGGGGAAAGGGGGAAGAGCAGGTACTGTTTAAGAGCTGGTGGCATGGTCTGACTTACTTACCTAAACACACACACACACACACCCCACCCCCCCCACCCCCCCATCCTAGCTTTCATTTACAGCCATACTGTAAAGCAGCAGTTGCCAACTGGTGGTCCGTGGACCACTGGTGGTGCATGAGGTCTGAAAAGTTGGCGACCACTGGTCTAAAGCATTATTTTGTTTCTAAGTAAGGTAAATGTGCAAGAATTGCTGAACAAACTGAGAAATTTCTTTTAATATGATGCATGATAGGTTTGCCTTACAGCTAGCTGTGAAGTTGATATTGCTGTATGTTTGTTAAATAAGTTAACAAGTTTTACATATATTTAAGTCATCTTTTATCCTGGCTTAATGCACATGGGTTCTGATAAGTGACAATACTTTAACCTAGTCACTTATAAAATAACAAGGAAATATAAATTAAGAGAAGTTAAATGTGCTATTATCATACATTAAATTTTAGTTATTCAGTAATCAAATGTTTATTGAGTACCTACTATATGCCAGGCACTGTCATAGATAGAGAGTAGGCAGCGTGAATAAAACAGATACGACCTTTTGCTTTCAAACAATACTCCGTTGCTAAACCCATTTCCTTTTTTTTTTTTTAGGATATTTTCATTGTCTATGAATTTTTTAAGGAAAAGTGCCTTAGAGATCATCTAGTCCAGCCTCTTTGTTCAAATGGAGAATCTGAGCCTAAGATTCAGAGGAGAGTTAAGAGAATTTAGCAGACAATATTAAGTAATGACAGCAAACTAGGAAAATCAGCACAAATTGTGAGAATTCACTATATTGTTAGTATCATAAATATGAATTTAGAAAAGCCACAAATTATAAACTCAATTGTGTTTATGCAAGATTCTATATTATCTCTAAGTTATAATAGAGTGCTATAGTGAAACCAATTTGGTATTGTATGGTGACTATAAACTCATAAATGGTTTTCTGCTTATAGACTCAAAATTTTCAAAAGCATCTATGTAGATGATGCTATTTGCGATTGTCTGGGTAGTACTAATAGAAATAACATGTCTTCCTGCCTTGCTAGAATCATAGTTCAGATCTGGAATTCAGACTCCTTATGTCAAGGATAAGAACACTGACTCCCAAAGAGGTCAATTCACTTGCCCAAATAAGAGCCGAAAGTAATAGCTTATATTTAAGCAAGGAATCAGGTTTTGCATATTAAGATCATTATATTTTTATATTCATCTAAAATTATTCTCAACTTTAACTGATATAATATTAATATCAGACCTGCTGAACAGTAACCCCATTTTTTAAAAATGTCAGAATATCTGAGACACTGACAAGAGAAAAAAGAAGTCACAGATACTAGAACTCAGTCTCTTGGTATTATTTCTACTGATATATCTTTTATGCTAAAGACATTCAGTATTCAATTGCTGGTCACAAATCATTTTTTCCCTACTACAGGTATTGTCTTCTAAGAACCCTGAAGCAATGTCAGACATTGAGGGAAGCTCTCATTGCCGCAGGCAAAGAGATTATATGGCATGGGCGGACAAAAGAGGAACCCGCGCATTACTGCAGCATTTGTGAGGCGAGTGACTGTTCTTCTGTACCCCTAGTTTTATAAAAAAGCCATACCTCTCCACTTTCGGTTTCTCTTTAGTTATTTTTAAAAATATATTTAAACTTTTATGTAATACATTTCACTGAAATTGTAATTAAAATTTTACTTTCTTGTTATTTAGCTGTTAATTTAATCTGATGGTATACTATTTTACTAACTATGGATTAACTACAGAGTCATTTATATAATAGATATTTAACAGATGAGAATCATCAAGAAGTTTAGGCTTGGAATTTTAAACTGAACAATCCAGAAGCAAACAGATGCCAATAAACTGGATGTAGTTCAGTATAGCTACAGGCAGAGCAATGTTAACTCCTTCTGGTACAGTTCACAATACAGTGGTCAGTCTTCTGAAGCCAAGACTTGCAAGAGATGCAGAAATGAAGATAGGGTACTTGAAGGAGCATCCATTCTACTCAAAGAAGACAGATTATGAACAACTAATTGTAATGTACATGAGACTTGTGAATGAAAAGTTAGTCTTACTGTTATGACAACACTGAGGGGGAAAATGACCAAATTTTCCTTTCTTTCTTGGCATAAGAGTTCACTAAAGTATTAACATTTGAGTCCATCCTTAGGATGAGTATGAAACTTCAGTGGACTAAAAATTGATGAGAATTGGAGATAGAATAAATGTTATTATGAACTTTAATAGCAATATGGAAAATGAAATGGCTTATCCATAAAAGGGTGAGTTAGTCCAGTGTGGCTGGAACAGACTCTGCAAATTATAAGTCTAGGTAGTTGGAAGCTTACAGAGCATCTTGAATGACTTTAGGGAATTTGATATTCTGAGGTCATTGAAGCCATCAAAAGTGTTTGAGCAGGAAACCAACTGGAATATGTGTTTTGAGGTTTGAGGTTTGGCTAAGCACTAAGCACTATGATACGCTTTGGAGGTGCAAAGGTGAGTAAACATAGTCTTTATCTTTGAGGAACTCAGTCTGTAGGGGAAGACAAATATCCATTCATAGTGCCCAGTATGAGTACTGTCAGAGAAGTAAAAGGAAAATGATTACTTTTACCTGACTGTCTAGTAATGTTTCAGATTTAGAACAAAGTAGACTGACCTTTATTAAACTTTTGATTTATGCTTTTGCCAATGGTTGTAATGAGCATGCCATTCCCTTAGTCTACTCCCCTGAATATATATTGCCACCCATGTCTCAGGGTGGGTGCAAAATACATCTTGTCCATTAAAGAATTTTAAACATGGCCATGTTTGTCTTGGTGCCTCCTTTCAACTAGAGACAGCTGTCCACAAGTCCATGTGAAGTACAATTCTATGATTTTATTGAAGTATTATAATAAGTAAATGCCACTGTCACAATTACATGCTTTTTCTCTCGTATAAAATAGGTGGAGGTTTTTGATCTGCTTTTTGTCACTAATGAGAGCATTTCTCGAAAAACCTACGTAGTGCATTGTCAAGATTGTGCACGAAAAACAAGCAGAAACCTGGACAATTTTGTGGTGCTAGAACAGTATAAGATGGAGGACCTGATGCAAGTCTATGACCAATTTACATTAGTAAGTGAAATCAACATGTGAGTACATAGTTAGCTGGATAGGGAAACAGCGTTGTTTGTTCTGCTACCTGATAAACAGGAGGTATGAAATATTAAAATTTTCTTTTGGCTCATTAGATATTCCATGATGTTCCCCTCTTCTACTTCCAAGTATTTATTCCTATGAAGTTAGCATATTTTATTTTCACTTTCTTCCTGGGCGAGACCAGCCTAAAAAATACCACAGTAATTATATTTTAAAATCTTTGTGTGATTTTTGAACACTATCACATTGTCATCTCAGTTGATAAAATTTTTGTGTACACACAGGTTATTAGTATCAACAAAATGAATCAATAAATGTGTTTTTAAATATACTTCTGCTTTTAGAGCTAATTGTATTTAAAATTTTGTTCTTGCCTGAAGTATTAACCTCATGAGAATATTTGTTAATCCTCACCCAAGGATCCTCTCCCCCCCTCCCCCCCCCCTTTTGATTTTTAGAGAGGAAGGGAAGGAAGGTAAGGAGGGAGGGAGGGAAACATCGGTGTGCTACACCATCTGTTGCTTCCCATACGTGCCCTGATCGAGGCTGGGAATTTGGCAACTCACGTATGTGTCCTTAACTGGGAATCAAACCCAAGACTTTGGTGCCTGGGCTAACACTCTAACCACTGGGCAACACCAGCCAGGGCAACCTTAATGAGGAATATTTGATGGAGCTTAACTTCCTGCTACATTATTACAACCTAATGAAATTCAAGTATACTTATAAATTGCACACAATTTTTAACTTTCAAACAGCAGATGCTTAAGGGGAAGCATTTTACTCTAGCACATCACTAGTTTTATAAATAGGAAAATAATTTTTTAATATATATTTAGATGTTTTACAGAGAGGAAGGGAGAGGGATAGAGAGTTAGAAACATCAATGAGAGAGAAACATCGATCAGCTGCCTCCTCCACACCCCCTACAGGGGATGTGCCCGCAACCAAGGTACATGCCCTTGACCGGAATCGAACCTGGGACCCTTGAGTCTGCAGGCGGACGCTCTATCCACTGAGCCAAACCGGTCAGGGCAGGAAAATAATTTATGAATTGTTGATTTCCCCCAATACATTTCTCTTACGTATGTGATTAGAAACTGAATTTTTGAAATTTAGCTCCTGATATTTTCATTTAAATGGTCTTCCAGATTGCTTGAAGAAGAAGATTATCTGGAGTATGTTACACAAAATGCATTATCTAATTGATAGGTTCGGAAGGCAGTTACTAATGCGATTAGAGTTTTTTGTTGTTATTTTCTACAAGCCCTTTTTTTTTTTTTAGAGCCATCTGAAAAAAATGGTCAACCTAATAATGTGCTTGACTTTCAATGTTGAGTTTATGACTATTTGGTGAAGTACAGAAAAGTGCGGGCACACTGAGTGGGGTGTGGGCAGTAGGGGAGGGTATAACTTTTATTTTTTATTTTTAGGCTCCTCCATTGCCATCTTCCTCATCTTGATACTGTTCCATGGACATGAAATGAGACCTTTTCTGCTATTCAGGAAGTAACCCAGTTCCGCACCACGGGCTTTGAGAGCTGTCTCGTAAGGCTGCTGGCTGAAACTGTGTCTATGCAACCTTCCAAGTGAGAGTGTCAACCAACTGGACTGAGGAGGGCACTGCTCCTACTCCAGGACTCTCAACGCTGATCAGCTGCACTTCAGAAAGAAGAATAATTTCCATGTTTTGTATATATCTGACAAAACTGGCAACATCATACAGACTACTGACTTGAAGACAACCTCTTTTATATTTCTCTCTTTCTGGGCTGATGAACCTATTTTCATCCTTTTCCCCTTCAGAATTTTCCTCGGAAAAAAATACTAGCCTAGCTGGTAATTTCTTTGTAAGGTAGTTAGCAATTTTAAGGCTTTCTTTGGTCAACTTTTTTTTAATGTGAAAAGTTAGGTAAGGAACTTTTTTACTGCTTTTATGTTTTTCTGTCTTGTTTTGAAACCATGGCGGTTATTACACTTTTGGTTCCTAAATGAAATGTTTAAAAATTAACAGCCAAGTCACAAAGATAATGGATTGCACATAGACTAAGGAATAAACTTCAGATTTGTGATTTTTGTTTCTAATCTTGATGTAAATTTACACTATTTATAAATACATATTTATTGCTTGAAAATATTTGTGAATGGAATGCTGTTATTTTTTTCCAGATTTACCTGCCATTGAAATTTTAAGGAGTTCTGTAATTTCAAGCACTACTCCTATTACATTTTCTATGTGTAAATAAAGCTGCTTAGCATTGTACAGAAACTTTTATTAAAATTGTTTAATGTTTAAAGAGTTTTCTATTGTTTGAGTTTTAAAAAGATTTTATGTACAGTGCCCAGTTTTTGTTCATTTTTCAAATCTGATTATATATATTTTATATATACTTATGTATGTATATATAATATATATAGAAATCTGGATATATGTGTATAAAGATTTAGAACTTAAAATTTTCTCGTTTTAAGTTTCACATCTATGGTAGATTTTTGAGGTGTCTACTGTAAAGTATTGCTTACAAAAGTATGATTATTTTTAAAGAAATATATATGGTATGTATCTTCAAGACCTAAAATGTCAGACTGGTTTATTGTTAAGTTGCAATTACTGCAGTGACAGACCAATAAACAATTGCTGCCAAAATGTAGTATAATAGTAGAAAACAAATAGTGATTGAACTTAAGATTTTAAAGGGAATGTTATATGGGCTTGACAAATCCTGTACATCATTTAGTAGCTTTTTATATGGAAAAAAATACTCAGATGAAGGATTCTATTTTAGAATGCAAATAAATTAAGAGACTTATTTTTCAATGTTAGGCAGTTCTGAAATTTCATGCTTTCCTGCTTGCATGACATGATGGTGGGGGGGAGGGCTAGTCTGCAAATTCCATGTCACTAGTAATATAGCAAGCTATATTAGCATTAACAGGTCACTTCTAATTAACAATAGTATTTTATTTTATAATAATGGTACCTTGCATTTGGCACATATTCTCATTTTATTACTCTGTTCATTCTAACTTTCTAAGATTTTTCCAGGAAACTTTTAATGAAGAAGCATAGAGAATGTTTATAAATGAAGTTATATGTATGACTAAAGGAAATTTATAATCCTCTCTAGTGAAATGCTGTGCTGATTGCATTAATCAAGTACTTTTTCCCTGTACTTAAGGAGCAAGAGTGCTTATCTTAAGTGCTGCTCAGGATGCTTAACCATTAATATTTCTAAATGAGCTACAGACAAAATAAAAATTGCAAGCCAGCTACCCAGAAACAAAAGTTGAAGGCAGAAGCTATACCTAAAAGTTTCTTAGCTGTTCTAGTTTATCTTACTGACACAGTTTCTTATGTTCTATGTTTTTTAAAAATAGATATTTTTATTGATTTAGAGAGGAAGGGAGAGGGGGAGAGAGAAACATCACTGATGAGAGGGAATCATGGATCAGCTGCCTCCTGCATGCCCCACACTGGGGATTGAGCCTACAACCTGGGCATGTGCCCTGACCAGGAATCGAACTGTGACCTCCTGGTTCGTAGGTCCATACGCAACCACTGAGCCACGCCAGCAGGGCACTAACTCACTTTTTCAAAGTATTAAATTGAAAGGACTTTAAAATCCTAGTAATTAGCTGAAATTTAACAACATAAATGTGAATTTAACTTAAATGAAGTACCTGCTTCCCAGAACCTGGTTATTAAATCTTAAATCACTAGAGGCCTGGTGCACAAAATTCATGCACGTGGGGGGGGGGGGGTCCTCAGACTGGCCTATACCCTCTCCAATCTGGGACTCCTTGAGGGATGTCCAACTGCCCATTTAGGCCCAATACCTGTGGGATCGGGCCTAAACACAGTCGGACATCCCTTTCACAGTCCAGGACTGCTGGCTCCCAACCACTCACCTGCCTGCCTGATTGCCCCTAAGCACTTCTGCCTGCTAGCCTGATCATCCACAAATCACTCCCCTTCTAGTCTGATTGACACCTAACTGCTCCCCTGCCGGCCTGATTACCCCTAACTACCCTCCCCTGCAGGCCCAGTCCCCCTCAACTGCCCTCCCCTTCATGACATCACCCCCAACTGCCCTCCTCTTCAGGCCTGGTTGCCCCCAACTGCTCTCACCTGCTGGCCTAGTCGCCCACAACTCTCCTCTCCTGCAGGCCTGATTGCCCACAACTGCCCTCCCCTGCAGGCCATCTTTGACCTGATGGAGGTGGCTATCTTGTGTGTTGGAGTGGTGGTTAATTTGCATATTACCTCTATTATATAGGATTATCATGTATAGTCTCAATTAGTCAATATATTTATTTAGCGTCTCCTGAATAAATCTGAATAAGATGTCATCCCTGCCTTCTACCCTTCACACACGTTAATATGGGAGATTCAGGTAATGTGTTGGGCAAAACCTAGGTAATAAGGGCTACTAGTATTGGGGCTTACATTTCAGCTGGGTTTCGTTTACATCAATGATCACATCTTCCAGAGCTCGCATTCTCAAACGACGGCCCGCGGGCCACATGCGGGTGTTTTTGCCGCCGCCGCCTGTCCTGCTTGAAATAAGGTATGTGCAGTGTGCATAGGAATTTGTTCATAGTTTTTTTGAAACTATAGTCCGATTCTCCTGCGGTCTGAGGGACAGTGAACTGGCCCCCTGTTTAAAAAGTTTTGAGGACCCATGTTCCAGAGCAAGAGGATTTGAGAACTTCGACTAGGCAGTTGGGCGAGTGTTGAAAGACAATTGGAAAGTTGGGAAGGCTCCTATATTAGGAAAGCTACCATGGGAGATGTTTATACGTCACCCTGTAGTTATGGAACCATCACAGGATTTATGCAAAAGAACAAGGTTGAATTTGCAATAGTCTTCCTGCCTGCTTTAACACTCATTTCTCCTGGACTTTCCTGCCAGAGGGGTATGTTTGTTTTTTTAATTTTCTATAAAAATGTATTTGAACCAAAGAGAGGATACATGTGGAAGCAAGATCTCACCAGACATATAAGTGCTTCCTGAGGGATACTTCTAAAGGACAGAAATTCAAGGGAGAGGTGACCTGGGCATGAACCTTGGATGTTTCGAGGATGGAACAAACAGGTTTGGAAGACAAAAAGTAAGGTCCACAGAACCGATTAGATGTTTTCTGGTGAGTGGAGGTGCTTCTAACTAGAAGAGATACAGAAAGATAGTTCCAGAAGCAGACGATAAGTAATTGCTTGTAGAGCAACTAGTGGTTGAAATTAGGAGAGGCCTGGATGGGAACCCTGTACCTAGCTCTCTGCTGAGGTGGTGCTTAGAGCCGTGGGAGATAGATCATACAAGGAACTGGTGAGGAGAGGTGATGTCAGCATATACTAGTAAGGAGAGAGTTAAGGAGAAGAAATTGAAAAGAAACCAGTTTGGGTGTTGTTACATAACCTTGAGCTTTTGGAAAACAGCCACACCACGCTGCAAACTTGAGGGTTAGAGGGATTCCTTTGGCTTGGCACAGGATGGTTGGTGGCATTCATTCAGTGGAGCAACAACCTGATTGCCATGGATGGGAAAGTTCCATTTGAGAGGAAGTGGGGGTCACTTTGGTCTTTCAGGAGCCCTGGGTGTGAAATTATGTTGGTCTTCGGCGAATAGCGAACAGATCTCCAATGTTAAACATTTCTATCGTTGTCCTGGAGTGTGTTACACAGTAATAGTTGTGTATACATGCCCTGAAGAAACCCATGCAGTCTGTTTTTGAAAGGAAGTCATACATTTTTATTGATTTCGGAGATGAAGGGGGAGAGAGAGAGAAAGAAAAAGAGAAACATCAATGATGAAAGAACCATCAATCAGCTGCCTCCTGCACACCCACACTAGGGACCAAGCCCCCAACACGGGCATGCAACCCGACAGGGACTCGAACCATGACCTCCCTGTTCATAGGTCAAGCCAGGCTGAGGGTGGAACTTTTTAGTGTGGTCCACAGATACCTACGATTTGTATATAAATACTTCATATACATTCTTTTTAGCCCTGACAGTGACACTTTGAGTTAGGTACTGTTTCTCCCCATCATACAGAGGGTACATTGAGGCAAAGAGAGATCATGTAACTTGCTCAAGACTTGCGGATATGAAGTGTTGAAGCCAAGATTCTCACTGGTGATCCAACCTCAGAGCAAGTCCTAGTCCACCTCCCTGTGCAGAGAAATAGGAATTGAGTGCTTACTCTGCAATTGTGTTTGAATGAACCTTTTCATTTGAACTGTATCTTTAAGAGAAAGATGTCTTCGGATTTGAGAACTTGTAATTAGGTGGGTCATATCTTTTATAGTCCAAACCAGAACCTCTTTGAGATCAAGAGAGGACACTAGTGGTAATTGGAAAGGGCAACAACCAAGAACACTGGGGCTCTCCTGGGCAAGCCGGAATGTAAGGCATCGTGTTTAAACTGGTCTTCCAAAAAAGCCTTGTCGGGGCAGTGTTTACCTCCCCCAACATCCTCCTCCTAGATATTTAAATTCTAACCATGTGTGTGTGGAAAGGGTCTGATGACTTCAAATAGATTAAAGGTATGATTGACACAATGCAGTACTCTGAGCCACAGCTACTTCCAAAAATGCTCAGATACAACAGCTGTTAAATTGACTAAGGGGAGAAAAGAGAAAGCAGATTATCTAGGCTTAATAGTTAATTGTAGGTAAGCATTAACTTGAGCTCTTTGTGGCATTTGGCAGAGTGGAATTACATGATACTGTTATCTTTAGAAAATTTGATACATGTGATTTAAGTGTCATTATCTTTCATTAAATGTGCTGGAATGCAGCCCTAGCCAGTTTGGCTCAGTGGATAGAGTATTGGCCTGCAGACTAAATGGTCCCAGGTTCAATTCCGGTCAAGGGCACATGCCTGGGTTGCAGTCTCAATCCCCAGTAGGGGTGTGCAGGAGGCAGCTGATCCATGATTCTCTCTCATCATTGATGTTTCTCTCTTTCCCTCTCTGAAATCAATAAAAAAAATTTTTTTTTAATGCGCTGGAATACAAATATTCAACTGTCTGCTCATGGAAAGGATTCTCTGTCTACAGAATGGAAACCGGTACCAAAATCTATGACTCGCAAGATTTTCTGGTTTAAGGTACTGAAAACTTTGAGGATGGGCAGCAAGGTCAAAATAGATCCAGAGACATAGAAACCTAAAACAGACTGAGGAATCTCAGAGGGAATGGAGGGAGAGGCAGGGTGGGAAGAGATACAATACAATAGGGTGGTGAAGGCCTGTGGCAGTGTGGGATCTGGGTGGAGGGGGCCAAAGGGGGAAAAAGACATCTGTGATACTTTCAAAAATAAAGA
>PVJC01044451.1:0-14089 GCA_004026665.1 Murina feae
CCCAAAATATTCATTGAACCTAACACCCTATCCAAGCCCTTTATATGCTAGGGTAATTATGTAGTCCAGGGAGAAATATACACTGGATAATATTCTTCAGGGATTATTTTTGATGGATAGTATAATATAAGAACTTTAAAGATAATTTTGAAGTATAAAAAAATAAAAATAAATGAACCATAACCCCACTATTGGCATATTATTTCAAAGATCTGATTTGATCGATTTTCATTCCCAAATAGTATCCCATGACATGAATATATAATATTTATTTATTTGTTATTTATTGATTTTCTGATAATAGTCATTCTAACAGGTGTGAGGCAATATCTTATTGTGGTTCCAATTTGCATTTCTCTAATAATTAGTGATGTTGAACATATTTCATTTGCCTATTAGCCATATGTATGTCTTCTTTGAAAAATGTCTATTCAGATTCTCTGCCCATTTTTTAAAAATCAGGTTGTTTGTTTTTATGCGTTGAGTTGTGTATATTCTTTATATATTTTGGATATTAATTCCTTATTAGATAGGAAGTTTTTTAAAAAGGGATTTCTTAGAAGTCTTTGGTTTATGACCACCTAAAACAAATTAAATGAAAATAACATCAATTCTCCCTTGAAAAATGCATGGTCATCTACTCACACTTACTTGATTTTCCATCAATACAGAAAAAGTGTAATTTTGGCCCTAACTGGTTTGGCTCAGTGGATAGAGTGTCGGCCTGCAGACCCAATGGTCCCAGGTTCAATTCTGGCCAAGGGCATGTACCTTGGTTGCAGGAGGCAGCTGATCAATGTTTCTCTCTCATCAATGCTTCTAACTCTCTATCCTTCTCCCTTCCTCTCTGTAAAAAATCAATAAAATATATTTTTTTAAAAAGTGTAATTTTGCACATAATTTTAGGAAATTTATAAACAACCTGAACTTCAATATTAGTCTGAATAGGCATTCTTCACCTGGTTTAGAACCCCATAATTAAATGATTTATTCATTCCATCTTTCTTGTGCTCATCTACTCTACAGACTTTTTGTCTTGATGCATTCAACAACAGCAACTTCCCTTTTAAAAACACCTAATATTGTATCTGCACAGTATATAATATGCTTATTTTCTATTTTATATATTGTTTGTTGCTCTCAGCAATACTTATGGAGTTCATATTTTTAATATTAATATTAAATACTAGGGGCCCGGTGCACAAAATTCGTGCACGGGGGGAGGGTGGGGGTCCTTCAGCCCAGTCTGCCCCCTCTCACAGTCTGGAACCCCTCAGTGGATGTCCTATGATGGCCCCAGTCTGCCAGGCGCCTTGTGTGTGTGTGTGTGTGTGTGTGTGTGGCTACTGGGGACCTGCCCCCAGCCACATCTGAGGCTCGGAGCAGTCCTCCTGTGTATGTCTACCTGATGGGGGCCTTCCCCCAGGCTTGGAGCAGGCACCCCCTCTATGTTGACCTCTCAGATTCTTGCCCTCCCCTGCATGTTGTTCTCTTTTTTGAGCTGTGGCCAGGGCTGGGTGCTGCCTGCCTCCCAAGCTTGCCTACTGCCCATCTTCCTCCAGCCTCGTGGTCAGGCCAGCCTTTTCCTGCTCCCTGATCCCCAGAAGGGACCTGGGGAGCTGCCAAGCAGGCCCCCAGCCCCCAAGAGCTTGCTTTCCCTCTCCCCAGTGCTCCCCAAAGGGCCTGGGGAGCCGCCAAGCAGGCCGCCAACCCTGCTGCCTCTTTCCCACTCCTTTGGTCCTGGGTCCTGCGCTGTTCCACCCTGCAGCCGCTCTGTGCACTCGGGAGGTCCCTCAGCACATACACACATACACAAACACACGTGCGCGCTCTCACACACACACGCACATGAAGAAATAGGCCCTAAAGAACACACACCAAACTGTCACAAGTGACTGTGTGCCTGAGGGTGAAGAGATATATTTTAATTTTTTCTTTATATATTTCAACAATATTGTTATATTACTATTTTTTCTTTAGTTAACCCTCACCTGAGGAGTGGAAGGGATGGGGAGAGACAGAGAGAAACATCGATGTGAGAGAAACACATCGATTGGTTGCTTCCCACAGGGGCTGGGGATCAAGCCTGCAACTGAGGTACTTGCTCTTGACTGGAATCGAACCCACTACGCTTCAGTCTGTGGGCCCAAGGTCTATCCATAGAACCAAACTGGCCAGGGCTGTTATACTATTTTTGTAGTTTAAAAACTTTTTAAAAAAGTCTGTGCACCAAGAAGAGAGGAAATAAATATACCAAATGCGTTAGCAACAGCTGGCTTTGGGTCATGATTATAGGTAGAGTGTTCTTTCCTACTTGCTTACACTTTCTAAGTCTCCCATAATAAAACTCGTAAAAAACTGCTATTAAAATTATACAGTAAATTGAAGGAGTATCCTTTGGATTCAGAGGTATCCAATCAATTACTAAACTGTGGCTTTGCATCTTGTGGCGTTTATATGACCTCTTAGAACTTGGTTTCCTCATCTATAAAATGGGGTTGCTGCGAGGATCAAAGCTGACACTTACTAAGAGACATGCACCAAATAAACTGAGGGAGGCACATCTTTCTGTTTAATAAAGCGTTCCTGCTGCTATATCCAATTTTTACCTGAATATTTTTCAGTCCAATGCCATCTCCAGCAGTGAACCTCTCTTTAGCTGACTTCTAGTATCTCAGCAACAAATGCCACTGCATTTTGATGCTTTTAAATTTGCATAGCTACATTAGTTAAAAGTTAAGTGAAGAGCTTTTGATTTTATTATTTCTAATTTCTGAAAACTCTCCTGTTGTTCCCTTTTCTTTAGTAGCTGAAAGGTCTATTTAATAGCACCAAATTTATTAAGTATTTTCAAGAAATTTGTGTTCAACAGTTGTATGTATAGACTATTCGTTAGGAATATTGTGCATCACATCTCCCCATATGCCTACAAACTAACGGGTGTAGGTGTCTTCTTTTCCCATGTCTGTACTCAAATAATAGTAATGGCCATGTGTCCAAGAATAAAACATGCATGTACTCTTGTTTTCAGTGGATCTGGTTAAAGAATAAAATAAAACTTTTTTTGAGTTATCTAGTTATCCTGAATTTCATTTGGCTTCAGTTATATTAATCATAGACTGACCCAAAACCCAATGGAGGATTAAATTCTACCAGAAGGTGAAAAAATTATAGATAAGGGCAATTATTGTATTGCAAAAGCTACTAAGGAAGTTAATAAGGATGTGGCATGATTTCTTTCTTCAGAGACTTTTTGCAAACACAATAGCATATTCCTTACTCTTCCACTCCAATTTCTGTTTGAGAAGCTTTAATATGTGGAGTTGGTAAGACAAAAAAAGCAAAATTATAAGGCAGGTAGAGGTATGGTCTTTTTATGAATTTATTTATATTATTTGCTGGCTTTCCATGTCATCCCAGAGATGTCACGATATCTTGCCCCTTAAATTTGGAGCGTATTGCAGTTTCTAGGACTGTGCCCATGACATTTTATAAAAGATGGCTCCTTGCTGGCTTTCCACTGAAAACATAAATTGTTTTCATAATGCTTCAGTGACTGTTTTCTCATTGTTAGAGCCTGCTTCCATTTCCCTTTTAGACATAGCCTTCCTCTCTCTCAGGCTCACCCAGGCTCACATACCACCACGCCCAATTCTCTGCTCTAGGTGGCACTTGGCATTCAGTGGGTATGTAGTAGGCAGAATTTTGACCCCCTTGAACTTTGCCTCTTGAAATTAAGCCTACGAATATGCTGTGTTACATAAAAAGGAAATTTGCAGACATAATTAAGGTTGTAGGCATTGAGATTTTAAAATTGTCCTGAATATTTATTAAACATGAGCACTTCAGCAATGGCTGCTATGTGGATGTAAATAAATTACGTCAAGGAATTACGTGAAAGGTAAACAGGAATCTGGAGATAGCCGGTCTCTTTCCAGGCACATCATCAAGAATGAGATACAACCCAGCTGGCATGGCTCACTGGTTGAGCATAGACCTATGAACCAGAAGATCACAGTTCAATTCCTGGTCAAGGCACATGCCTGGGATGTGGGCTAGATCCCCAGTGCGGGGCATGCAGGAGGCAGCGAATCAATGATTCACTCTCTTTTATGTTTCTATCCCTCTTTCCCTTTCCCTTCCTCTCTGAAATCAATAAAAAATATATTTTTTAAAAAAGAATGAGGTATAAGAATTTCCCAGGAAAATATTTTGAAACATGGAGCAAAGTGGAGAGAAAAGGGGAATAAGGTACTTTGCTCTGGCAGTAAAATTATTAGATTGACTTTTATATCTAGGACACAAGCCAACTCTAGAATTTAGCCTAGTACAGGTTTGAGCATAGAGTGGGGAGTATATGTAGTAGCTTACATATTCTGAGAAAGGAAAACTGGGGGGTAAGTAATTGGGGTAGATCCTATGTCCTTTAAGGCAAATATTTATTCATTTATCTTCTATTGAGTGATGATCTTAATTTTGGATTATAATTTGGGAAAGTATGGAAAGCTTATCTGAAATTAAGGTGGATTACACCTCTCACTGTTTTCTGTCTGTTGTTCATCTCTATAATCTCTTAAGGTGCCCACATGCATTTATGCACTTCAGCTGAATGAGCCAAGGGTTCTCAAATTTAAGTGTGCATCAAAATCACTGGGGGGGGTCTGTAAAACACATAATGCTGGGATCCATCCCAAAGAATCAGATTCAATCAAGTATACTGACTCATCAGTATCAATCAGATGGAGGCCAGAAATCGACCTAACACTCCTTGGTGACTGATGCCGTTGACCTGAAGCTACAAGTTCAGACCCTCTGCTTGAAGATACCAGCACCAAGACAAATGCATTCACACTACATGAAACCAGTGCTTCAATGCAAAAGTAATAGTGTTTCCAGTGATTATGTGGCTTTGAATATAATAGTATTCAAGGCAAGTGGAAAATTTCTATATTTTTCCTGAAACCAGTCTTACTAGAAGGGTTCTTCTAGTTTGTCACTTAATGACATTCATTTTGAAATCTATGAAAAAAAGGTTAAGCTTTAGCAAATGAGTAACTACATTTTTTAAAGTATTTCATTCCTAAGCTGTTGACAACTTATTTGCTAATGCTTAATAATTAAATCATTGAAATATTCATGAGCTCCATACTTTTCCAAAGAGAAATTATGATTATTATTTAAAGGCATCATAATAATGAATAATAATGTCTTTGGAAGCCAACTAGATAATAAGTCAAAGGATGTTGGCCATTTATATTAGGGCATATATTTCATGTCCCTTAAACTATCTTACCACATTGTCATTTTTCTCAGCTGAGCATTTGATAAGAACTGAGAACTGCATAATTGAAGATTAATTTCTGTCCAGGATCTGAAAAACCACTGATTAAAGATTAAATATTCTTTTAAAAACTGGCCGCAAGGATGAGAGTCTCTTGCCAAACTTAAGAAGTACACCTAATATTCCTATTATACTAAAAGAATTCAGAAATAGTATATGGTAATATAAATTTAAAATATACCTGTACTCTGTTATGCATTAAAGATGGAGAACCTGGAATAAAAATGATTTTTCTCTAGACTGGTAGCAACCTGCATCTATATGAGTGTTATTAGCATATTTTTTTAAATGACCTGTTTACATGCTTCTCCCCAACTAGATTCTGAAAAGACAAAACTTTTGTTTTTCTTTCCTCTGGTGCCTGCCCCCTAGTAGAGATTAGATGAGTATTTGTTGAATTCGTGACCAGAAAGCTTCCCTCAGGCTGTAGAAGTGAAACTTAGAAGGTGGGATTGCAATGTTCACAGTCATCTGTTCACTCCATCTCTGAGTATTCCTGTGACTATGAAACAACATGATCCATTGCCATAAAGCAGTCGCATAGCTTGGAATCTCCCCACATGGATATTTCAGTAAGACTTCCCAGCTGTGACCCTGCACTGAGGTTTCCTATGGATATACATTGGTTACATACAGCCGTTCAGCCATGCAAGATGTATGATTGCAGGTCATATGACAAATTTTGAGAGCATGAATTATTCTTTTCTAATGGCTGAGGATTAATATGTAGGTAGCTGAGTTTTAGTGAGGTAACCTCCCAAAATAAGACTGTGCAGCTCTCAGCGGGGACCGCCTGACATGACTCACAACAACTGTATCATCAGCCATAATCATATCACCCAGATCATGTTAATGATGCCAAACTTTAAGTCAGGGAAAGGGAGCCATGCACAGCATGCCTCTGCAAATTGCTGTCTTTTTAATCTAAACAAATTATAACTCCATAGAGATTTTTATCTCTGGAATTAAATGTGCTCTTGAAGTTTTATGTCTCTGTAATACTGCAAAGGAATATGTTCTCCATCTTATTGATAGATTCACAATTGCTAAGTCCGACTCACAAGTAGCTGCCATTAACTCCAAGAAAATGATTTGGTCTTAAATATATGTGTCCTCTTTAATTTATATTCCTTAAACCTGGACTAGTCCAACTCCTCAGAAAAAGCCTAAATAACTCACATGAGTAGATATCTGCTTATCTCAACAGTGACATCTTTTATTGAGCTCCTGCTTGATTGTGCTTCTGAAGCCCACTGGCCTCCTCTATTCTTTTTATAAAAATATATTTTATTAATTTTTTTTTACAGAGAGGAAGGGAGAGGGATAGAGAGTTAGAAACACTGACAAGAGGAGAAACATCGATCAGCTGCCTCCTGCACAACCCCCACTGGGGATGTGCCCACAACCAAGGCACATGCCCTTGACCAGAATCGAACCTGGGACCCTTCAGTCCTCAGGCCGACGCTCTATCCACTGGTCAGGGCCTCCCCTGTTCTTTAACATACTTTCTCTAATATCTCCTTAGTACCGTGGTCTTTGCTGTCCATTGTCTGGACCTCTCCAAAAATGTCTCCATGCAGACATCTTCCTATCATTTCTTCCTCACTTCAAATAGCATCTCTTTCTCTGTTAGATCCTGTCTAACATCCATTCTCTCTCCCAGTTATTTCTAGTATATCATCTCTATCTGTTATCAGTTGATGCCTAACAGACCACCCTAAAATTCAAAAGATTAAACCAGAAATTTTCCATTATTTCCCGCAGGTCTCTGGATAATTCTGTGGGTTTGAGGGTTTAGACCAGGCAGGCTCAGCTGATCTTGGCAAGATTCTTTTCTGCATCAGCTGGTGGGGGGCTGACAAGTCTAGGAGGACTTCTCTCACATATCCGGTGGCTGGCTGGCTGATGTGTGGTTAATGCTGGTGCCTGGGCCATATGTCTCTCGTTATCCAGCAGGTAAGTTAAGGCTTGTTCCAAAGCACTCGAGAGCTTTTGAAACCCATCAACAGAACTGACACCTGTCATTTCTGTCATATTTCCTGCCAGAACAAGTCATAAAGCCAACCCAGAGCCAACAGGTGGACAAATAGACCATAATTACTGCTGAAAGGAACTACAAAGCCAAATCACAGAGAACACGGATATAGGAAGAGCTAGAGAATAGGGGCAATTTTCACATAAAATTCATTACGTTAACTTACCTTATTTTTCTCATAACATTCATTACTCCCTAAAGTGATAGCTTTTGCCTTTTAATTTGTTAGTTATCTTTTTCCTCACATGAATTTAAGCTCCATGTGGAGAAGAGTGCTACTTGACTTATTATCTCTGTATGTACAGTATCTAAGGCATAATTAAAATACATTAATGATAAAATAGGCACATGAACTTACCACCATCCCAATCCTTCTCAACATCTATTTTTCTTTGATCAGTAAGTTAAAGAACAAACATCCTTGCCCCAGAAAAGCATTTTCTGCACATCAGAGTCAAATAGGAACTGATGGCACGTATTAGAAAAGGAAATGTAAAAATGTGTAATTTTCTCATGACACTCTTAGCCAGATCTTGGTCATAGCCCCTTATCTTTATGAAGTCTTGGAAGAAAAAAAAATTAAGCCTACGTAAGTGCCACCTTTCATAACTCAGGAAAGCTAGAAACCACCTCAGTATTAAAGGTCCTCAGGTCCTAACCAGCTTATGGAACCTGAACATGGCAGCCATGGTGAAGCATAACTGCAGAGGCTTGTCTGCCAAGGAGGCGGTGGTTCAGGATGAGGGAGACATGCTGTTTCCAGTCCTGCCTCTACCTGGGAAGAGGGAGAGGGTGCTGACATATTTGAGAGCCATCTGTGTGGGAAGTGCTTTTCTGGGTGCTTGGCAGAGTTCATTGCCCTCTCACAACACTATGTATGGACAGGCCAAATATGAAGGCATGGCACAAAGAGTAGTTCTGTAATTTGCCAAAGACTGTTTAGCTTAGCCCTAGATGGTTTGGCTCAGTGGATAGAGTGTTGACCTACAGACTGAAGGGTCCTGGATTCCATCCCCATCCAGGGCACATGCCTGAGTTCCCAGTAGGGGGTGTGAGGCAGGCAGCCAGTCAATGATTCTGTCTCATCCTTGATGCTTCTATTTCTCTCTTCCTCTCCCTTCCTTTCTGAAATCAATAAATACATATTTTTTAAAAAAGACTGTTTAATTTAAAAGGAGGAGAAATGGGATTGAATACAGAGGTCTCCTCTTCCATTGTGTTCTGAGAACTAGAATGTTAAAAATAGAAAAAGCAAACCAGATTTTTAAAAAAATACTAATTGATTTCTTATTAAAGAGGGATAATTATTTAGTGGAATTAACCATAAAGGCTAGGTACTTACGGATAAACAGCCTGTTCTAAGACACACAGGATTTAAATGAGTTTGATTTTAATCAATAGGATCAGGATGAATGACCTCAATATCTGATAATATTAATAAATGGTCTTTAAAACCTGAAACTTCACTTGATAAGGAAAGTGCCCAAGAGAAGTGCTATTTGTGACAGTGATAATGAAAACGAGATTAAGCAGGAATACTGGGATTGCTAACATAGATATCACTGTCTAAAGAAAACCCAGACAGGACAATACAGTATGATGCTGTTCAAAATGCCAGGTGATGAAAGAGAAAGAGAAAGATTTATAACAGTGATAATAGCCCAAGATCCAGCGGTAGCAGCATGCTCTTCAGCAGTACTACTGAAAATGTAATGTGAACAGAAATAGCCTGAGGATCATGTTAAAATGGAGATTCTCATGCAGTACATTGTGTTCAGACCACCAAAATCTTATATTTCTAACAATTTCCATGTGAAGCCAATACTAATGGTCCAAGAATTCCACTTGGAGTATCAAAAATATGCTCCCAACAAAAGCTTTTCAATATAATTATAGGGCACTTAAGGAGTGAAAAGTGTTTATGGCTGAAACCGTCTCTCTTGAACTCACACAAATGCACACATACACACGTTCTCACAAATACTTTCTCACACATACATGTACTTCATCAAAATATGCGATAAAGCATGCAATAGGATTAGGAAAGTAAGTGAAATACTATTCCAACCACCTAAAGAATTTCAATTGGTCATTTAAACCAGAAAGAGAACTGAAATACTGGAAAATATACTAGTTAAATAGTTAGCTTTTATTGTTAGTAAGTAGCATGTGTCATTATTTATATGTTTTGACTATTCATAAAATATGCCTTTATTTCTTAAGGTGTTTTTTTTTCCAATGGGTGGTAGATTCACCATATTCAGTTTTACTGGGAGCAGCTCTCACACACTTATCAATACATTACACAAATGACTGCTTAAGGACTTTCATATAGTTTCAGACTATAAGGTTGGTATCTACAGAGAATTCTTTTTTTCTTTACCAGTGCTAATGCTTAAACTTAAGTTTCCTTCTATGTTTTAGGATCTAGAGAAAAAAAGAATCAAGCTGAGAGTGATAGAGAAAAATTAAAGGTAGTTTAGGTGTAATATAACCTATATAAAAGGTTGGGAATTGAGTTTAACAAAACTAAAATAATATCTGATTAAGTCTTGGGCCAAAAAGCACGAATTACTCTATTAGCTTACATGAAGAATTGTTTGAAGAAGAACCCAGCACACATTTTCCACTCTACATGAATTGGCAAAAGTAAGTGTCAAAGTTAATGATAAGAAGATGTCACTTAGAATTAGAATTAACCACTTAAGCCTGAGAATCCTCCAGTAGAGGAACAGGCTGAGGAGGCTATGCATGTTAGTATGGTTCCTTCAGGTTGCAAAAAAATTAAAATGTTCAGGTTACTTTAGAAAGAGGATTTTAATGTCAAGATTCATGGGACAGAAGAACCAGAAAGGTTGTTGAAAAGCTAGGATTCCTAGATTAAAAGTACATACAAAATGCTTTCAGTGGTCATTTTAATCCTATAAAGTGTCAGAAAAAAAATCATCAGAAGAGACGTGGTATAGTGATTGCAGGGCTAAGGAGGTATGCGGAAGTGGAGATGGGTATCGGGGAAATAAATGGCGATGGGCAAGTTCTTGATTTGGGAAAGTGAACACACAGTACAATATACAAATGATGTGTATTAGAATTATGCACCTGAAACCTATATAATTTTCCTAACCAGTTTTACCCCCAATAAATTCAATTAAAAAAACTGAAAGAGTAAACACTACAGAAATTCTAAAATGATAAAGAAGGAAATCTGGTCAAGCATAATTGCTGCAAATTGAAAAAAATGAAAGAGAGCAATTATAAAGGCAAAGAATCTACTTGGGCAGGAGCTGTATAAATTTACTGTTACCCTGTGTGAGGCTTTCAGAAATGAAAGAAATACTGCCTTAAGTTTATCACCTATTGATAAACCTAGCATATTGGAGTGGAGGTGGTTACTCTTATAAAAGAATATTTTTAAAACTTCATACTCTAGATCAAAAAATAGAAAATAGATAACTATTAAGTTTCAAGGGCATCCAAGAGACAAAGTTGTGAATATAGAATTTAAAAGAATTATTAGCTTTTTAAAAATTATCTTTTAAAATCATTCAACCATTCGTTTCCTCCCAACTGATTATCAGTAAAAGCTTTGAAATTAAAAAAAAAAAAAGCTGATACCAAAACATGTTAGTGATTATTTCAGAGACAGCAAGAAGGAATTAAGTAATTTCATTCTGACTTCTCAAAGGTTAAGATGTAGGTGAATAATTAGAATTAATGAAATAGAGTGTTTGAAAACCACTGGACTCTGTGTTCCGTACATAGCATATTCTGAACTTCCTGCTAAAACTGAATTATACTTCATAGGCTATTTGGAGAAAGCAGATTTTTAGTTGAAATTTTCAAGGAGAAAAATGGAAGCAGGCTGAGTCATAGCATTAGAATCAAGGAAACTGAGACCTTGACTTGAGAAATATCTCTGAAGAATAGAATAATATAACTCCTCTCAACTTGTGTGTGATCACTCACAAACATCTATGAAGAGAGAATTACATACACATACATGCAAACATACATACACACATATATATTTAAATTGCAGACTTGTACAGTTCCAGGGACCTAGCATGAAGGTCAATAATGATTTATTGTTTAAAAAAATAAGATCACATTCAATGATTTGGGCCAAGTTTAGGGTAGGAGGTAGTAGAGATTTTTGTAGACTATTCAGAGTTTAAAAACAAGGAGACCTTGGTGGCATGCATGGTTTTATTTCACTAAACGTTGCTTTGATATGGTAGCTAGAAATGGGACTTTCCTTGGGAAACATTAAGAGTGGACAGAGCTTTAGATTGTATCTTAGTCTGTTCTTTAAGACTGAGATCTCTATAAAAGTCTTAGATCCATTATAAGTATTGCATAGGAATATAACTTCTGCCTGAAGATTTGCAGCCCAGTGTCCACTCGTAATTATTAACAGGAATGATTCTATAATGCTCCTTGGGAATTTATGATGCCATTATGCAGCTGGTTTGAGTGTTAAGGATTTGGACATTTCTTTATCTAGACACACTACTAAATTTCCTGACAGGTGCAGAAGTGCCTCTCTCTTACATTTGTATTAATTATAATAGGGTTGTATTCATGAGGAACTATATAGGACTTAAAACATAGAGTTGGAGTCACTTTCATCTGAGTCTTTGGAAAATCTAGAAATAGGCAGCCCTCTTCAGTGAAGGCAGCCTGATTTCAAAGAGACACACTTGTATTTTAGCCTTCTAAGGGATAAATCTTAATTGATAGGAAGAACACGGCCATTAGAAATTTATTGCTGACGCATATAAAATGCTTAATATAAAATTTAGGAAACCCAGGGGTTTCTGGAACCATATGTTAATTGCTAATTTAAGGGGATAAAAATATTTCATCATCTGGAAAAATGTCAAGTATCAAAAATTTCTTTTAAAAATTGTTGATATTTTACATTCAGGCTATATAAGGCCAGGTTGGGGGCAGGCGACAGGGAGGTGGAAAGCTTTCTTTCTCTAACCTTGGTGCTGAACAGGTAGGAAGGACAATGAATGAAGACCAGATGTCAATACACTTCTACCTTTCCACTTGGGACTTGAACAGTGTTCTCAGTACTGTTATTATCAACTTTTCTGTAACAGTTACTGTTGTCCCAAATCTTGGTAAAGTTAGATACCCACGAATAAATTCTGGAAGAGATTTAAGAGGAAGAGATAGTCTTTACTTTTGTATTTTTACAGAGAAGAGAAAGAAAACAGCCATGAGATGAAAAATGCTTAAGTGGTTGAGAGTTGAGCTGCCACAGAAATGCTAAGCAGCAGGGCAAACATGAGGATATGTTTCCTGAAATTTTGGAAAACTTTCCAAGAGACTTTACTTGCCACCAAAATTGAGATAGGCAATTTGAGACAGTTTTATGTGAATTATAAAAGACAAGATGATACCAGTAACATCTACGTATCATAAAATAAATTTTTGGCTCTCTTTTAACAAGTAGCTAAAAATATTTTCATGCCACTCACTGTACCTGTCCATCTGTATTAAATCTTAATACAGGGTTCTTAAATATTGATAAAATTTTAATATGATAATACCAGGTGGCTATAATTCCTTTTATAAATAAGTAGCCTCTCTTAATTTACTTTAAAAAGAGAAAGGACTAGCTGGTTTGTTTTTACATTCAATCAATTCTGATGTAGTTTAATAAGAGAAATACTCAATTAAATCATCGAACATGAAATAAACAGACGTATATTAAACAACCACAGGATGCCAGGCCATTGACTAATTTGACAGAGTGGTAAACCAAACAAGCAGGACCTTTGCCCTCACAGAACCTGAAGTTTAATGAGAAAAAGTAACTAATGACATTATTTTTTTTATTTCTAAAAAAAATTACAGCATGCATTCAGCACATATGATAGATAGATCTAATTTAATATAGGTGGTATATGTTTTGGCTCTGGGATACTAAAATATGTAGATGAAATTATGATGTGGTAGATGTCATGCAGCACTACCCAGATCCCCTTAAAGAATGAATAACGTATTTTCTAAGCTGCTGAAAGTGCTTGAAGTCCAAGTCTTAGCCTTCTTGAAAATATGTCAGCTAAGAACACTACTCATTCAAGTTCAAAACTCCTTCTAAGGGAAGCCCACTCTAGTGAATGGTCAACTTTCAACAGGTTGCCCAATGTGCTGCAAATATGAAGAGCCATTTAGATCCTTGGGAGTAGCTACGGTCTATTTTTTTTTCTTTTTAAAATCATTTTACTGTTTATACCACAGTCACATGAAAATTGGCAAAACTGTTCCATGACAGAGAGAACAAACAGACCTGTCACACAAGGTAAAATTAAGTGGAGGCTTTCCTAAAGCTGGGGAAGTACCATAGAAACACAGGATGGCTGTAGCGATTTCAGGCAACAGTGCCAGGGGGGGTGGGGGGGTAGGAATGGAGGGTTCTCCTACAGTAGTTGGCCTTCTTGTATTGGCCTGAGATCACTGCTGGTTCCTAAGGAGGAATTTCCTAATATGCTTGGTAAGTCAATCACTTGTCACCATTTATAACTGAGGTAGGATGACACTTCTGCAGAATAAATTCTACAAGTTTTTAGACCGGTTCTCTAAGTCTCATCCATGATCAATGATTGGTAAGTTAGATTTCTGCAAAAGTAACCCCATAAATAGACATCCAGGGAAGTTTTACAACTAGTGAAATTAGACCAAAAAATAAATAGCCACAC
>PVJC01044452.1:0-14107 GCA_004026665.1 Murina feae
AAGTGAGGTAGGGGGTTCACTGTGAGGTTTCTTCTATTTGTGGTAGGTTTAAAGTTAATGTGAAACCATGTAATTAGGAAGATTTTAAAAATGCGTTGGTATTTTTTTAAATCCTCACCCAAGCATACGTTTTTATTGGGAGGGGGGTGAGAGGGAGACAGAGAGAGACAGAGACAGAGACAGAGACAGACAGAGACATCGATGTGAGAGAGGAGCATTGATATTGCTTGGCTGCCTCCCATATGTGCCCCAAGCAGGGATTGAACCTGCAACCTAGATATGTGTCCTGACTGGTAATTGAACCCACACCCTTTTGGTGTATGGGATGACGCTCCATCTGGGCTAGAAAAATGGGTTGGAATTTAATGGAGCTATCTTTTGGCTCTACGATGCAGAAATAATCCTTGACGGTGTTACTTTAATATGTAAGGGGTCCAGAAATAGATCTGATGGCTCTGTGTCTTTAATGAGGGCACAGTTTATAATCATCGTGGAAGTATTTCAGAGATGCATGCTGCCTTATGAAGTTCTCTATAGAAAATCTCACGCATTAAACAGATAAACTAGGAATGGTGTTTGATAATACAGGAGGATTTTAATTCTCTTAAAATTGAGAGCAATCTTTTGCACTTAAGTCTTTACAGATTTAAAATGTTAATGATAGTGTTTAGAATCAGAACAAATGAAGAATTAATGTTGGAGGTAAAAATGTTGGAGACTCAATGTCTAGAGAAGATAAATCCAATGAAGTGTCAGGAGATTGGGACATCCTGACCTTGGAGAGGCTAGTAAATTTCCTCTGGGCTCTGCTTTGGGCGGATGGAAATGTTTCCCTTGCTCAGTGCCTCCTGCTTTTGTTGGACTCTATGCAGTTTTACATACATGCAGCCTTAACTCAAACTAAGCATTATACGAATTAGTGACAGTTATGAATTTAGTAACTTCGTTAAGATTTAGTGTGGAGTATTTACAAGAAAGGAATTCTAGCCCTAACTGGCTTGGCTTAGTGGATAGAGCATCAGCCTGCGGACAGAAAGGTCCCAGGTTCGATTCCAGTCAAGGGCATGTACCTTGGTTGCGGGCACATCCCCAGTAGGAGGTGTGCAGGAGGCAGCTGATCGTTGTCTCTTTCATCGATGTTTCTAACTCTCTATCCCTCTCCCTTCCTCTCTGTGAAAAATCAATAAAATATATCTTAAAAAAAAGAAAGAAAAAAAAGAAAGGAATTCTGTTGCAGGCCCTTGCCAGGCTTGCTTATCCCCTATGTAATCTAGGCCTCCAGCTGTCCAAGGACTTCTTTGTCACAAGGAGAGTCAAGAGCTTCCTCTCTGCCCTTCTCTCAGGTCCACACCCAATTCACAATACTTCAGAGTAGGGGTCCCCCACCACAGAATCATATGACCTTAGGAATGCAAACCTTCAGTTCCCACTCTGGCAACTAAAGTAGGAACTTGGGGGAGGGGTGAGGACACTCAGCAATCTTTAGAACAAGCTCTCCAGCTAATGCATGCTAATGTTTGAAAACCAATAGAAAAGACAGAAAAACAAAAACAAAACACATGTCAAGGAAAAATCAAGGGAGAGAACGTTTGAACATTCATCCATGTACAGACACCTGATACTGCCTTTGCCCTGGTCCTGCCAGCTGGGGTGTGTTGCTTGTACTTCCAGGGCCAGGAGAATCCCAGCCCCAAACACACTAGTGGTGTCGAATTTTGACTTCTGCCTAATCAGTGCCAGCCATGGCCTGGTTGTTCTTTTCTCTTCATCCAATTTCTCAACCAGGACCGAGGACTAGCTATCACAAGGCTTTGAGAGAGCTTGTGGAATGGGAAAATATGCAGTGTGGATTCCTCCACGTTGAGATTGTGAAGATCACTGATGAATACTTACAATGATTGTTTTGCATGGGGGATGGAAATACCTTGAGCTAAAGGGGAAATCAGTTGCATTGGCTGTATCACAGATCCAGAACTGAGGAGGGTATTTTATTTACTAGAGGCCCAGTGCACAGGATTTGTACACTGGTGGGTGTGGCCTATGGACATGGGCCCACTGTGGGAGAACCGCTTATCCCAGTCAGCTGAGTGGCAGTGGACTTGCCTTATGAGCAGTGCTGGGGGTGCACTGACCACCAGGGGACAGCTCCTGCGTTGAGCATCTGCCCCTTGGTGGTCAGGGTGTCATAGCAACTGGTTAACCAGCTGTTCTGGTTGTTCCGCCATTCAGTTACTGGGCTTTTATTATATAGGATTTATTTATTTATTTATTTATTTATTTATTTAATCTTCATCGAGGACATGCTTATTGATTGACTTTAGAGAGAGTGGAAGGGTGGGGGGGGGAGAGAGAGAGAGAGAGAGATTGCTTTCCCAACCTAGGTATGTGCTCTGACCGGAAATTGAATCCACAACCTTTCTGTGTATGGGACGAGCCACACTGGCCAGGGCTTGAGCAGGACATTTTAAAGGCCTGATCTGCACCATAGCAATCAGGTTCTTTCAGAACTTATCTATTAATCATTTTCTTTATTGTCCTGCTTTTGGGATCATAACTAAAAAAACTTTGTCCCTTATTTTCTCTTCTATATCTCTTTTATCTGGTTTTTATTTTTTCATTAATCTCATTGGTCCACTTGGAATTTATTTGGGTTTGAAGTTTCATTAAGTGCATACATTTGAAGGACACTGACATCCTCATACATGTTTCCCACCACCAATGTCTCCATGTTATTAAAATGTTCTTTCAGTTTTTGTAAATTGTAATAGTATTACACATTTTCAAAGTTTAGCCCTAGATTTTTCTTTCGTTTTTTTGCCATTGCAGATGACAACTTTTTTTTTTTTTTGCAAATGGCATCTTTTGTCCATTATATTTTCTAACAGGTTAGAGTTGGAGCAAAGCCATTGGTCATTGCAAGCAATTGCCGTATTTTGAAACTCACGACCTTCCCAGAATTGAGTTCCAATAGTTTCAGGTGATTCTTTTCAGTTTTCTTCCTCTCACCTGCAGGCAGTGCCGCTCCATTGTGTTCAGGGTTTGGCACTGCCTTGTTCCTCCATGAACACTCTTCTTTTCCTCTACAGTCTAGACCAAGCACGTCAAACCCAAAGGCTGACAAAAGCTTCAATTTCCATAGAAATGTAGGTTCATTTCGATAGAGACATGCTGAATACAAAGGGCTGAAATAAATGAATAATCGTTAACATAAAATAATAGAACATTGTAATAAAAATTAATATTTTTTCTTAAACATTAACTTACCAGGCACTGGATAACTAAACAAACTAATAAGTGTAATGCAAATAAACCTATTTTTCTTGTTCTCCGAAAGTGAATATTTCCTGTTGCACACACCAAACAAGTCAGTCCAAGACTTATGACGTGGTAATCTGCTGTTAAAATATTCGCTGCTAGTATTAGTGGAGAGAAATGCTGTGCCTGCACATAAGGCTAGTAAGGGAAATGAATACAACACAATTATAGTAATCTAGCAAAGGTTGTAGTTTGTTATTAATAATCCAATGAAAGAGTGACTATATGCAAATTAACCCAGCCAAGATGGCAGCAGGAAGCTATGGAGCTAGAGCAAACAGGAGGCTTCATTGCACCAGCGATGGAGGAAATTGCCTGCCTCGGCTGGCTGTGGCCTCCGCTTAAGTTTCAATTATAGAAGATAAATAAACCCCAAAACCTGCTTCCAGCTAGCCTTGCTGGGACGTTAGGTCATTGGGAGCTGTGGCCAGCCTGTAAACAGCCATCAGCCCCTCACCCAGGCTGCTCAGGCACCCTGGGGGAGACCTCCACCCTGAAGGGGCTGTGGCCAGCCTGCAAACAGCCATCAGCCCCTCACCCAGGCTGGCCAGGCACTCCAGGGGGGACCCCCACTCTGAAGGGGCTGTGGCTAGCCTGCAAACAGTCATGAGCCACTCACCCAGGCTGATCAGGCACCCCAGCAGGACCCCACTCCCTGAAGGGGATGTGACCAGCCTGAAAACGACCCTCAGCCCCTCACCCAGGCTGGCCAGGCACCCCAGCAGGAACATCACCCTGATCCGGGATACCCTTCAAGGCAAACCAGCTGGCCCCCATCCATACACCAGGCCTCTATCCTATATAATTCTATACAATAAATGGGTAATAGGCAAATTGACCCTAACAGCAGAACCACTGGGAATGACTGGTCACAATGACACACACTGACCACCAGGGGGCAGACGCTCAATGCAGGAGCTGCCCCTGGTGGTCAGTGTACTCCCACAGAGGGAGCTCTGTTCAGCCATAAGCCAGGCTGATGGCTGCCAGTACAGCGGTGGTGGTGGGAGCCTCTCCTGCCTCCTCAGCAGTGCTAAGGATGTCTGACTGCAGCTTAGGCCTGCTCCCCACTGGTAAGTGGACATCCCCTGAAGGTTCCCGGGCTGCCAGAGGGATATCTGACTGCCAGCTTAGGCCTGATTGCCCAGGGAGCGGGCCTAAACCAGCAGGTGGACATCCTTCGAGGGGTCTCAGACTGCGAGAGGACACAGGCCGGGCAGAGGACCCCCCTTCCCGAATGCACAAATTTTTGTACACCAGGCCTCTAGTTATATATAACAGGATATTGTAAAAATTAAGTTACAAAATTTTTATTAAAATGTTTCTTACATATCTTACATACCATTATATTTGCTGGGCTGCAAAAATATTCATTGTGGGTTGCATGAGGCCCCCGGGCTGTGAGTTTGACATGCTTGGTCTAGACCTTTGCTTTCTCCAAGTTTTAGTCCTTCAACCACTCAATACATAATCTCTTCCTCAGAGAGCTCATCCCCTTTTAAAATGTTTGAGCCTCAATGCAGTGGCTCCCAAATTTATGTTGAGCCTTGACTCTAATTCTGAATGTCCGAAAGCATATTGAGTTTTCCTGGGACCTCACAAAATCTGCTTACCTAAAATGGAACAAATTGGCTATTTGAGGATTCCTTTATGTGGTATACAATTTATAGCTGTGTAGTCTTAAATTGTAAGATCCATGTGATTGTTTTTTCTTTGTTTCCCATTTCCACATAGTTATCAAGTCTTTTTTTTCCCTTTCAAATGTCCCATACTCATCTATATTTTCCTCCTAGTCATACTCCAGGTCATTTTAATTTTTCATGGACCATTGCAAACACCTTTTAACTGGTTTTCTTGTTCCTAATCTTCCCTTCATTGATTGGATCAATCTATTCAACATTAATTGGGCTTGTCCTATGTGCCAGGTGCTAGACATTTACAGGTGAATGACCTGCTCTCAACTAGATGAATGGGACCAACAGGTAACCTAATAAGCACAGTATCATGTCGTGTGTGCCAAGGCACCATTGTGCCACCAGAGTATAGAAAAGGAAGGACTAGGGACAGCTCAGCTCTAGAGAGGAGGTAATGTTTGAGCTGAGTCTTAACACAATTAGCCTGAATTGTCAGGAACTCAGCCCTCTGAGATTAACTCTTTTTTTTTTAAATCAGTCTTAAAAATTAAAATTTTTTTTTATTGTTGACAGTATTACAGTTTTCTCCCCCCCTTTTTTCCCCATTGACTCCGTCTACCCCACACCTGCCCCTCCCAAGCCTTCACCACACTATTGTCTGTATCCATGGGCTATGCATCTATAATAATAAAAGCATAATATGCTAATTAGACTGGATGACCAAACAGCAGAACAACCATCTGGATGACCTTCTGGACGACCTTTGGGACCATGCTATGACACCCCACTGGTGCCAGGCCAGCCAAGGTGGGTGTGATGCGATTGGTCAGGGGCCCGGCCATCACCCCATAATTGCCCTGCAGATGGAGGCCCAGGCGACCAGCCAGATGGGTGATCAATTGGGGGGCTTCATGATCATCCCAAAGAGGGAGGCCCATGGCATTGACTGGCCTGCTGTGACAGATGGGAAGCCCAGGTCCAGGGTGCCTGCTGGCAGCCAGAGGGAAGCCTGGGTCCCGAGCGCCAGAGGGAAGCTGGTGCTGGCAGCCAGGGGAAGGAAGGCCTACTCTTGCACAAATTTCATGCATTGAGCCTCTAGTCTTATATAATAAAGAACTAATATGTTAATTAGACCTGACGGCAGAATGACCTGGAATGACCAGTGGGTGGGGCCACAGGGCCTTGAGGCAACCGGGGCTGTCAGGGCCTACACTTGCACGAATTTCATGCATCGGGCCTCTAGTATACACAGTTCTCTAGTTCTCCAGTTAATCTCCCTGGCTCCCACCCACACTTTCCCTCTGAAATTTGTCAGTCTGTTTTGTTTCATGTGAACCAAAGTCTTCTTTGGGAAATTTGCATCCTCTCTAGATGCAAATTTTCCATATATTTTAATTTTTTTATAGTAGACTTTCAGGCTCTTAAAATGCTATTTTCACATTTTAATCATTGTAACTCAAGTATAGAATCAAATATCAAGCTACCAAGTGACTCTGTTTACTAAGAAACTAAACTTCAGGTATAGTTGCTAATCTTTCCCCCTGCCACAGCTATCTAGTCATATCCCCCATACTATGCTCTCTAGATTATTAAGTAGTATTTTGGAGATCAATAAGGTTTTCATAGATTTGATGCTGATCTTGTCCATCTATACACCTATATTTCAACAACTAGGTTTGTTAACTTACTAGTAGCCCAGTGCATGAATTTGTGCACATTGAAATAAAATTAATTAGAAGGAATATTTTAATATCGCTATTTGCCCTTTATAATAGAAGTGTCAATGAATTTCACAATTGACAATGACAGATTGAAACATGCGGGCGATTGGCATCAGTGAGAGCTTTATATGTATCGTGCATATGCAAGCCAACTTAGCCTTTTATATATATAGAGTAAACTTGCTTATTAGACCTACTTTCTGATTTAGCTAAACTTTTTCCAGCCCAGGGAAGCACCTCAACTTCTCTTTCAGGTAATTGTCAGCAGCAACACAGCAGTAAATATCAACACGAAGCAGATTATTATTGTAGATCACTCAGGGAGAACAAAGGGTGAAATATTTAACTGCAGCAGTGTTTGATTATATTCTGTGCAATGAGAAAACATGAAGTTATTTTCAAGGTCCACCTTTTCTTTCTTCTTTTCAGTTGGGTCAAGTTTCTAAGCTTTCTAAATTTCTGTTTTCCAGCTAATGAAAAGAAAATAGAATCTCTTATTTACTGACTCCAGGATTTCTGTGAGGATCAAATGAGATGAGGCATGGGAAAACGCTTCACAGACTTTTGGTTAAAGTGTGAAATGTTTGCACCTGGCTATAAAGCAAGTCATGTTCCTGGACTGAAGAAACTGCAAGGAGGCTAGTTGCTAGGGAAAGAAAGCTGGGCATTGCTACGTGATGTCATTACCCGGACGGAGACTTAGCATATTAGCCTTTTATACACACACACACACACACACACACACACACACACACTACTGGCCTGGTGCATGAAATTTGTGCATGGGTGTGTGTGTCCCTCAGCTCATCCTTCACCCTCTTCAATCTGGGACCCTTTGGGGGATGTCCTACTGCTGGTTTAGGCCCTGTGGGATCGGGCCTAAACCAGCAGTCAGACATCCCTTTCGCAATCCAGGACTGCTAACTCCTAACTACTCACCTGCCTGTCTGCTTGATCGTTCCTAACCATTCTGCATGCTGGCATGCTCACCCCCAATAGCCCCGCCTTGTGGCCTGATTACCCCCAACTGCCCTCCCTCCTGGCCTGCTTGCCTCCAACGGCCCCCTCTCCCACCAGCCTGATTGCCCCCCAACTGCCCACCCCACCAGCCTGCTCACCTCCAATTGTCCCCCCCCGCAGGCCTGCTTGCCCCAACTTCCCCTTTTGCCAGCCTGATCACCCCCAACTGCCCTCCCCTCCTGGCCTGATTGCCCCTAACCACCTCTGCCTTGGCCCCGCCACCATGGCTTTGTCTGGAAGGACATCTGGAAGATCTCCCGCAAGGTCTCCTGGTCTAATTAGCATATTACCATTTTATTAGTGTAGATAGAGGCCTGGTGCACAGGTGGAAGCTGGTTGTTCTGCCCTGAAGGGGGTCCTGGATCAGTGTGGGGGTCCCCTTGGGAGTCAGGGCTGGCCTGGGTGAGGGGTCTGGGGTGGTTTGCAGGCCTGCCATGCCCCCATTGGGGTGGGGGACCCTGCTGGGGGGCATGACCAGCTTGGGTGAGGGGCTGAGGGCCATTTGCAGGCTGGCTGTGCCCCCATTGGAGGGGGTCCCTGCTGAGGGTGTGTGGCTCGCATGGGCAAGTGGCTGAGGGCCGTTTGGGGGTGGTTTTCAGGCTGGCCAAGCCCCTGGCTTTGTCCAGAAGTATGTCCAGAAGGTCTCCTGGTCTAATGAGCATATTACTCTTTTAGTATAGATAGATGACCTGTCACTAGGGAAAGGAAGCCAGGTGTTCCTATGTGATGGCATTACCTGGACGGACACTTGGCATGTTAGCCTTTTATATATATAGACTAGAGGCCCAGAGTGCACGAAATTTTGCCCAAGTAGCTTGCTTCCACTTGCCTCAGCTGACTACCCCGCCCATCGCCGCTAGTAGCTTGCTGCCCCGCCCTCCACTGCTCATAGCCCTCCACTGCTTGTAGCTCTCTGCCGCTAGTAGCTCTCCACCACTAGTAGCTTGTGCTCCGCTCTCTGTCACTTGTAGCTCTCCACTACTAGTAGCTCTCTGCCGATAGTAGCTTTCACCCCGCTCTCCACCACTCATAGCTCTCCACTGCTAGTAGCTTGTGCCCTGCCACGCCCACTGCAAGAGCCGCTGCTTGTTTGGTCATGACAGCGTCATGGTGTCACAGCCACAGGCCTTTTATTAGTATAGATACTAGTAGATGGCCTGTAGCTAGGGAAAGGAAGCTGGGCATTGCTATGTGATGTCATTACCTGGCACCCACAGCCACAGTTTCCAGGCTGGACTGGACTGTGGGCTGCATTTTGTGCCATGGGGTCTCGGAAGTGTTGGCTGCGATTTGGTGGGCTATCACTCCAGGATGGTGGCGGGGCCTGTGTCCCACTTGGGAGAAGCTGAGTGTTGCTTTGTTGGTGCCAGTTCCACACTGTCATTTCTCTGTAAATGGCCAGAGTGTGTCATGGCAGCTTCTGTGTTGAGCATCTACCCCCTGGTGGTCAGTGCTCATCATAGCAACTGGTCAGACAATGGGAGGGACACTTAGCATGTTAGCCTTTTATATATATAGATTGCAACAAGGGAGGCTACACTCCAGAGGACCAAACAAAGGAGAGAACTGATATAAGATTTGGGGGAAGGGAGGAAATAAAATTTAAGTGAAGCAGTATCTTGACAGGCTAAGCCAAATAAGGCTCAATTAAAGGAGTCAATGTCAGGTCTAAACTGTGAAGTGGCCCCAGTGTTGTTTCCTTGGAAATGACAGTGTAGATGTGGGATGCTGTTTTCCTGAAGCTTTGCATCTGGCTTGTAAACCAAGACTGCTTTTCTTTTTTTTTTTTAATATATTTTATTGAATTTTCCACAGAGAGGAAGGGAGAAGGATAGAGAGTTAGAAACATCAATGAGAGAGAA
Organism: Murina feae; assembly: GCA_004026665.1. Classification (NCBI taxonomy): domain Eukaryota; kingdom Metazoa; phylum Chordata; class Mammalia; order Chiroptera; family Vespertilionidae; genus Murina; species Murina feae. The sequence goes on from PVJC01044452.1 coordinate 9,553, forward strand.
ACATCGATCAGCTGCCTCCTGCACACCCCCCACTGGGGATGTGCCCGCAACCAAGGTATATGCTCTTGACCGGGATCGAACCCGGGACCTTCCGGTCCACAGGCCGACGCTCTATCCACTGAGCCAAACCGGTTAGGGCAAGACTGCTTTTCTTTGTCAAAGTGATTTGGATTCTCTAGTCAGAAATGGAATGTTTCATTTTTATTTATTTTTATTTTTGCTAATCCTCACCTGAGGATATTTTTTCCATTGATTTTTAGGGAGAGTGGAAAAGAGAGGGAAAGACCGAAACACTGATGTGAGAGAAACACATTGATTGATTGCCTCCTGCATGAGCCCTGACCAGGGCTCAGGTCAGGGAGGAGCCTGCAATCAAGGTATGTGCCCTTGACTTTGAACCCCAGACCCTTGGGTCTGCAGGCTGATGCTCTAGCCACTGAGCTGGCTAGGGCAGAATGTTTCATTTTTACTGATATTTATTTCAGACAGCAAAATTTCCAATAGACTATGATTTTAGAGAACAAAAACTTTTGGGGCGTTAGAAAGCAGTAGTCACACCACAAAGGGGGTTGTTTTTGATACGTTACAGCTGTAATGTCATTGGGTGAGACGTTTTTCTTGTTATTTAGCTCCTGCCTTTACCTGTGCCTGTTATCCTAGTCTGGTAAGTGACAAGGTAGATTTTTAATTTTGTCAGTCCTACCACAGTTTGATGTTTACAATGATTACATTACAATAAAGCAGGATCTGTAGACAAAAGACAGAGGGTTGTGGTGACGGTGAGTGCTCCCCAGGGAAGCCTGTGGCAGGTGCCTCTGTGCTCTGGTATCAGCTCTAGCCCTGCAGTGGGAATGGAAGTGTACTGTCCTCTGCGTAAGCATCCTGTTATGCTTCTGGGCTGTGAGCATCTTGAGAACTGCTGAGCCTTTCAAAGATTCCCACTGTACTGCCAGTTCCTACCTAGCACACAATGTTGAGTGAACTCATAAGTGAGTCATCAGGGTTGCTCACCCCAAGTTTTTATCTGTCACTCTTCCAACATTTCTTAGGTGGAGGTTTCAAGCACTGCCTGTCCCCAGAATCTTTAAGGCTGTAAAAGTGCTTTGGACTCCTGGTGTTCCTTGATCAGTGAAGATGGGGGTGGGGGTGGTAGAGATGGAGGATTTGCATATGTGTCAGAATCAGTTAACTCAGTCTCCAGGCAGAGCCTGAAATTATGTTCTGAGCTTCTTGCAGAATCTCTGGCCCGGCCTGATAGAACCAGGCTGCTCCTTACTTGTGGGGGCGTGGGAGCAACGCCCCTCTCAGTACAGCTGACAGGGGAAAGTGTGATGATGCTCTTCCGGAACATCACTGAGATTAAAAGAAGCAGTATCATATTTAAATGAACTCAGCCTCTTGAACTACCTTCATTGGTGTGCAAACCACCCATGTTGTTGTAGGATTAGCCAAATACATCACTTTACAGGTCCTCAAGTTAAATCACTTTTTCTTGGGTGTTTTAATTGCCAGATTGTTTGTCTTTAGCTCAGGATTCTTGGGCACCTGCAGAAATGCCAGCTTTTGCAGGACTCTAGTTAATGGGGCCAGATCTTCTTTCTCCTTTTACCGTGTAGTGAGCTGCTTTATCAAGTAACTTCAACTTTTCTGTGTTCAGCTGCTATTTAATAATTATTTCTTTTTTCTTTTATTTTTAAAAATATATTTATTATTGAAGCTATTACATATGTTCCTTCTCCTGCCCTCCCCACCCCTATTCCTTCTCCAGCCTGCTCCTACCCCTGGCCCCGGGCCTTCACCACCCTATTGTCTGTGTCCGTTGGTTATGCTTATATGTATACAAGGTCTTTAGTTGATTATCTTCCACCCACCCACCCTCTTCCACCTTCCCTCTGAGATTCCACACTCTGTTCCATTCTTCCATGTCAGAATTATTTTAATGAATCATATAGTGGTCCCTGAATCCATGATGTAACCGTAATATACCAGTTGTCAAGGCAGTTGTCTGCTATTCAACTACATGGTGAATAATTCATAGGGAGGGTCATAGTCTGTCAGGATACACTTGGTGCCTTCAGTAGCTTTTACCTGCAGATCTCAAGAGAGACCACAGATGGTCCAGAAATGCACAGAAAGTGCCCTTTGCGAATGTGTCTTGACTAAAAGAATGATTTTCATCTTTAGGTAATGCGTAAAACTTTGCCCTTTATCACTGAAAATATCTCAGAATTTTTAAATTTTAATGTTTATGAAGTTGATATGTAAACTGTTTTAAGGATAAAATAGTACTAAAAGGGAACAAAACAGTTTCCCTCCCTAGCAAAGACGCTGCTACCCAGAGGCATCTCCTCCCAATTCAATTGTTTTTTTTCTGATATTCACTTCCTCTATCTAAATAATATGCTCAATACGATGGATTTTCAACTCATCAACTTTAGATAATTGTGTTTACTTTCTACATGGCCAACCAGGACCTAGAGCTTTCTTATACTTTGTCCTCTCAATATAAATGTAGCACTGGCTTCCTTTTCAAAACCAGTTTCGAAGAGTTACCTTACTTAGGCACTTAATAATGTAACTAAGTGGTGTGTGATGGTCACAATTCGTTTTTCTTAGAGTTAAAAATGGCTTTTACTTTATTCATTTGCTTAATTTTCTTGAACATCTAAACGAGTTTTCCCACATCTTTTAACTGCTTCTCAATGAATCATTCCACATGGTGAAACCTAGCAGATAATCCACTCCCTCCCATGTTCCTACGACTCCTTGATCTTACTCTGCTCTCTATAGCTTTGCTGTACACTTGCTGCTCTGTACCCTCCCTTTTGCCGTAATATGGGGAATTTCCTTTATTTCACTCCTATGTTGGATCTTACTTCCTGGATTCTGTGCTTTTCTTCCTTCCTTCCTTCCTTCCTTCCTTCCTTCCTTCCTTCCTTCCTTCCTTCCTTCCTTCCTTTCTTTCTTTCTTTCTTTCTTTCTTTCTTTCTTTCTTTCTTTCTTTCTTTCTTCTTTCTTTCTTTCCTTCTTTCTCTCTTTTCTTTCTTTCTCTCTTTTCTTTTTTTTTTTTTTGCTAGAGCATGTCCTCCAATACTAGAGAAAGGTTATATGTGATCTAATATGTAAACAGACTTCATTCTTTCATCAGATTTAATTGAAAGTTTGGCCAGTTAAGAATTTTGATGAGATATATTTGTCACTAAGAAAATTAAAGGTATTGCTCACTGCATGCTAGTATCTGGGATTGCTATCAGAAATCTGATGACATTGGAGTCCTTTTCCTTATACATGACAGAAGCAGATGATGTTCACGCTCATCTGTAGCCCCTCCACAGTCCCCATTCCTGTCTTCTTACTTTAAGTGCCCAGAAAGCTTGGCTCAAGGGCTTTTTCTGACCCAAGATCCCACGAGGCCCAGGCCCACTACATGAAGAAGTGCTAGGCAGCTTCAGAGTAGTCCTCAAGCAGTTGATGGTCAATATCCTTGGATGGGACAACTCTGAGCTGTGTTCTACACCATCCCCCAGAGGTCCCTTGTGGGACTGAGCCCCAGTTGCCCACATTAAAGCTCCCTTTTTCCCCTCTCTCTCACCACTTTTCTACTTAGCTTTCTTTGGACCATCTCCCAATAAACCACTTACACTACAACCCTAGATTCAAGGTGTGCTTCTGGGGATACCTAACCTAAGACAGCTGTATTCTACCCCTCATCTCTTTTTCCTTTATATTCTGAAATTTCATAATGACGTGTCTTTAGTTTTTTTTTAAAATTCACAGAATGAGTCACTCAGATGGCCCATTGAACCTGGATCTTCAGCTACAGAGTGGTGTTTTTTTTTAAATTCTGTCTAATTTCCTTCTCACTAGCTCTATTCTCTTTTAGGATCTCTTGTCAGATGTAGAACCTTCTGTTTATTTTTATTTTCTTCGGTTTTCTTAAGAAAAGTAAAAGATGAAATTTTGTTCATCTTTTTGTCTTTATTCCAGCTAGGATAAGTATGCCTAATTCTTTGTCATTTTGATCTTTCTGGGAGATTTCCTCAACTTTATCTTCTAGTGCACTTATATTATTTTTTATTTGTGCTTTTTTTGTTCATTTATTACATAGATTTTTTCCCTGATTGTTACTTTTGTAATACCTCTTGTTTTATGAATGTTATTTCTTTCATCATCCGCCACATCTTCCCTGCCTGGTCCACTTCCTTCCCCTGTCACCATACATATTGGAATGACTTCCTTCTCTGTGCTTCTACCATTTTGTTTGTGACTATTAGATTGCATTCAGCCTTTGAGCTTGTCATCTCACTGGTGGAGTCTAAGACTTATCAAGGCAAGGCAATGTCTTTCTCATCTTATAATTTTGGCATGTGTCTTGTGAAGAAATGTAATAAAAGCTCATTCTTTTTTTTTTTTTAAATTTATTTTTTTAATTTTAATTTTATTTTTTTTACATTTTTTAAAATTACATAAAGCTTTACAAAGATTAGTACATATATCTCTTTTTCCCCCTGCCCTTCCCCCAGCTTCCCCTACCCCCCAGTGTTTTGTGTCCATT
>PVJC01044453.1:0-13861 GCA_004026665.1 Murina feae
GTCTACAGTGGGAGAACTTCTGTGCTGGAGACACCCTTATGGGGCAAGAGTTGTTTCAGTGGAGCTTTTATGCTCACTGCATCTGCCCCGAGTGTGTTCCTTGTGGATCTGTTTTGTTTAGGTTAGTCCCTCTCTGGCCACTGGGTGAGGCTGGCTCCTGTATCTTTAAGGAGGTGTTGCTACAGAAGCCTCTGACGCACTTGGGAGGGGCGGGGCCTCGGGGAGTTCACCGGGCGGGGCGGAGCAAATAGCTATGGCATTTCTCAGTCCTGCACTGAGAGACACCAGGTCTCTGTGTCCCGCGTAATTGCTGTAAGCAACGCTGAGAGAAATCCGCTTTGAATTTCCTCCCGGTGCCAGTCAGTCCCCCTTCTCTGGGTGTCTGTGGGACCTCAGAAACTCGCCTGGAATTGGAGTTCAGAGCCGCTGGGAGCTTGTGGCTCTCTCCGTTTTGGAAAAGAACCGCGACCTCCGGTACCAGCCCTTCCCCGAGCCCGTGCGCGCGCCTCCGTACCTCTGTACTTTGCTTCCGCCACTCCTCTGAGTCTCAGACTCTTCTCTAGTTGTAAGATTTTCACTCAGCCAGCCGTCCTGTGGGTGCGAGTGGTGTCCGTGTGTTCTTTTCGTGGTTTTTCTGAAATAGTTGTTCACAGCTGCATATACGGTGTCTACCTTATGCCGCCATCTTGTTTCTCTCGACAATTTTTGACAACAGTGGCAAGATCATTCAACGGGGAAAGAAGTTGCTTCAACAAATGGTACTGGGACAATTAGATTATCTACATGCAAAAGAATGAGGTTGGACCCTCTAACTGAGACCTATATAAAAATTAACTCAAAATGTTTCAATGACCTAAATATGAGAGCTAAAATTATAAAACTCTTAGAAGAAAACGTAAGTTTAAATTTCCCTGTTCTTGGCTTTGGCAATAGATTTTAGATATGATACCAAAAGCATGAGCAACAAAAGAAAAAATAGATAAATTGGACTTCATTAAAATTAAAAACTTCTATTCATCAAAGGACAGTATCAAAAACATGAAAAGACAATCTACAGAATGGGAAAAGATATTTGCAAATTACATATCTAAAAAGGTTTTAGTGTTCAGATTATTGAAAGAACTCATAAGTTAACAACAAAAAGACAAAAAAATCCAATTAAAAATGAGTGAAGGCCTTGAAGAGACATTTCTCCAAAGAAGGTATAAATTTAAGTGGTCAATAAACCCATGCAAAGATGCTCAACATTATTAGTCATTAGGGAAATGCAAATCAAAAACACAATGAGATACCTTTACATCTACTAAAATGATAGTAATGATAATCAGAAAAAAAATTTTGGTAAGAGAAAACCAAGATGGTGGCATAGGTAAACACCTGAATTGACTGCTTGGCACAACCATTTCAAAATTACAATGAAAAGAAAAAATGGACACCACCCAGACCCACAGGAAGGCTGGCTGAGTGAAAATTCTACAACTAGAAAGAGACTGAGACTCAGAGGAGCTGCGGAAGCAAAATATGGAGGTACAGAGGTGCATGTGAGGGGCTCGGGGAGAGGGCTGGCGATGGAGGATGTGGTTCTTTTTCAATCCGGAGGGAGCCACAAACTCCCGGCGGCTCTGAACTCCAGTTCCAGGTGAGTTTCTCGGGGCCCAGACTCATACCCAGAGAAGTTGGACTGACTGGCACCAGGAGGAAATACAAAGCGGGTTTCTCTTGGCGTTGCTTGCAGTGATTACCGTGGGACACAGAGACCCGGTGTCTCTTAGCGCAGGGCTGAGAATCAGCCATAGCTGACTCCCCGAGACCCAGCCCCGACCAAGCTGCTCTAGGAGGCTTTTGCATATAAAAAGCTGAGTAGCCTCAGGCAAAGGCTAAAATAGCAACTCCTTGGAGATACAAGAGCCAGTGTACTCAGTGGTCAGAATGGTACCATCCTAAATACAACTCCTCAGATTCATAAGGGACACACTCAGGGGGCAGACTCAGTGAGCACTAAAGCCCCACTGAAACAACTCTTGCCCCATAAGGGTGTCTCCAGCACAGAAGTTCTCCCACTGTATACACAGCTGATTCTCATAACCAAGTGGCTTGGAGGTCAATTCCTCTCAGTGATCACCTAACACAGAAAGCCACTCTATCAACCCAGGGAAGCAGCCAGAATGCGGAGACAAAGAAACAGATCACAAATGACAGAAATGGAGGAAAGCAAACGACTGGATATAGAGTTCAAAACCATGGTTATAAGGTTTTTCAAAAATTTTCTAGAAACAACTGATAAACTTAGTGAGGCCCTCAATAAATCTAGGCATACACTGACTAAAATAACGAATATTATACAGAGATCCAACAACAGACTAGAGGAACACAGGAATCAAGTCAAAGATCTGAAATATGAAGAAGCAAAAAACACCCAACCGGATAAGCAAAAAGAAAAAAGAATCCAAAAATATGAAGACAGTGTAAGGAGTCTCTGCAGTAACCGCAAGCATACCAACATCAGAATTATAGGGATGTCAGAAGAAGAGAGAAAGCAAGATATTGAAAACCTATTTGAAGAAATAATGACAGAAAACTTCCCCTACCTGGTAAAAGAAGTGGACTTACAAGTCTAGGAAGCTCAGAGAATCCCAAACAAAAGGAATCCAAAGAGGACCACACCAAGACACATCATAATTAAAATGCCAAGAGCAGAAGACAAGGAGAGAATCTTAAAAGCTGCAAGAGAAAAGCAGTCAGTTACCTACACGGGGACACCCATATGACTGATTTCTCAACAGAAACTTTGCAGGCCAGAAGGAAATGGCAATAAATATTCAAAGTGATGAATAGCAAGAACCTACAGCCAAGATTACTTTACCCAGCAAAGCTAGCATTCAGAATTGAAGGTCAGATAAAGAGCTTCACAGACAAGTAAAAGCTAAAGGAGTTCATCACCACCCAACCAGTATTATATGAAATGCTGAAAGGTATCCTTTGAGAAGAAGAAGAAAAAGTAAAGATAAAAATTATGAACAACAAATACATATCTATCAACAAGTGAACCTAAAAATCAAGAGAATAAAAAATTTGATGAACAGAATAAACTGGTGAATAGAATAGAATCAGAGGCATAGAAAGGGAGTGGACTGACAATTTTCGGGCGGAAAGGGTGTTGGGGTGTGGGAAGAGACTGGACAATAATCATACACCTATGGAGGAGGACAGTGGGGGGGAGGTAAGAGCAGAAGGTGGGGTGGGAACTGGGAGGAGGGGAGCTATGGGGGGAAAAAGGAGGAACAACTGTAATAATCTGAACAATAAAGATTAAAAAAAATTTGGTAAGAATATGGAGAAAGTGGAACCCTTGTACATTGCTGGTGGAAATGTAAATTGGTATAGCCAATGTGGAAAACTATTTAGTGATTCCTCAAAAAAAACACAAAACATAATATGACCCAGTAATTCCATTCCTAGGTATATACCCAGAAGAATTGAAAACAGATATCAAACAAATATTTGTACGTAAATCTTCCTAGCAGCATTATTCACATAAGTAAAAAGGTGGAAACAATACAAATGTCCATCAGTAGATGAATGGATAAATGAAGTAATACATACAACTGAATATTATTCAGCAATAAAAGGAATGAATTACTGATAGATGATACAACATGAACAAACCCTGTAGACATTGTACTAAGTGAAAGAAGTCAGCTACAAAAGGCCACACACTATATGATTTCACCTATATGACATATCCAGAATAGCTAAACCCATAGAGACAGAAAGCAGACTGGTATTTGGGGGTGCTGGGTGAGGGGGAAATGTGGAGTAATTGCTCAATGGGCACAGGGTTTCCTTTTGGGGTGAAGAAAATGTTTTGGATTGACATAAGTTAAACGGTAGAGGCACAACAATGCGAATTTACAAAAGGCCACGAAATTTTACATTTTAAAGTTATGATTTTGTCTTTTCTATTTCACGTTAATGAAAAACAAACAAACAAAAAGAGTCTGCCTTTGGATAGAGACACACCTGAAGCTAGATGTGAATGGAAAACTGAAAGGCATGGGTACAGATGTCAGATTCTGAGGTGGAAAGACACAGCTGTTTTTGAGGACAATGACGAAAGGCAAAACAGCGGTGTCTGTAGTGAGCAAGAATAAACATTAGATGCCCTGACCGATGTGGCTCAGTTTGTTGAAGCATCATCCTATACATCAAAATGGTGGTGGGTTCAATTCCTGGTCAGGGCACATACTCAGGTTGTGGGTTCAATCCCTGGTCTGGGTGTGTGCAGGAGGGATGTAACTAATCAATGTTTCTCACATCCATGTTTCTCTCTGTCTCTCTCTCGCAAATCAATAAAAAAAAGAATAAACATTAGAAAGCATGGATAATTGGTAAGTAGATGACACTGCTCAGGGGAAGGAAAGTCATTGGATTACAATCTCTTAGCCAAGGAGCCAGCAAGTTTTTGACTCAAAACCACAGAATCGTTTGGCTAGCCCACATGAATTGGCTCTGCCTCCATTTCCAACCACTGTTCTCTCCTGGGCAGCAGATATTAGCCTGCATCTGCTTCTTGCAAACACATTCAGAGGATTAGTTCCCATGTTTCCCTCCCTCTAATCCCAATGTGAGGTAAGTCCCATGAAATCTAGAACCTTACCATTCAAAGTGTGTTCCATGGAGTAGGAAGAGTTACCTGGAAGCTAAATCTTAGCCTCCATTCCAGAGGCAGCATTTTAACAAGATTCCCTCCTAATCTGTATGCATATTAACTAACACTTGACAAGCCCCCATCTAGAAAAAATAATAGAGAGACAAAGGAGACTCATTTTCCCCAGGGCATGCTGATGCCTGATTCCAGTTAAACCTATTGAGATGATCTCTCAATGAAGCTTATCTATCCCGCTAAATTTTCTAAAGAAGTCAAGTTACAGTGTTCCTACTCGAGAGAATATGGGCTGCCATGCGTCATCTTCCTCATGGTTGTTTTTAAGATTGATTTTATCATTTTACTCTCTGTGTCTGCTTCCTGTCCCTGAAACTTTCTCACCTTCTTTTGCTACCTCGCCTGAAATTTCACAGCCCCACTCTGCACCATCCTTCTTCCTGTACACTATGCAATATACGATTTTACTTCTTTATCTTGTTTATAGTCTGTTTCCCCAGCGAAAATGTTTATTCTGCCCGGTGGGCATGGCTCAGTGGTTGAGCTGCGACCTGTGAACCAGGAGGTTACTGTTTAATTCCCAGTCAGAGCACATGCCCGTGGTTGGGATTGCGGACTCAGCCACCAGTGGTGGGCATGCAGGAGGCAGCAGATCAATGATTCTCTCTCATCATTGATGTTCCTATCCTCTCTGAGATCAATAAAAAGATATTGGGGGGGAAAAAGTGAACTCCATGAGGGCAGAAATTGTTGCGGTTTTGTTCATGATGGGTCTCCAGAAACTAGAGCAGTTCCAGGCATCCAGTAAGTACTCAACGAATATTTATGGGATGACTTAATGAATTCACCTTTCCCTTCACTCCCATGGCCCGTTATTTCTGCATCTGTGGTGACTTGCTTCTGTCCTTTTTCTTGTGCTGCTGCCCTGTTTGTTCAGAATATCACAAGAGCCTGCCACCCGCTAGCTAATGAAAGTTGGCAAGTTACTGAAATGATCATAATTCCACATGTAACTGCTTGGTCTGGTGCCTGTAAAACAGACTAGACACTCAGGGAACATTAGCTTTTGGCTAGTTCTGGCTTAGCTTTCCTGCCTTGTCTCCTGCTCCACATGTCCCTTAACCCTATACTTTGGCTCCAATGGACGCCCTGAGGTTGCCCAAACATCACATACAATTTTGTTTTACAGGTAACGAACGGCAGGAGACAAGAAGCAGGCAGGAGCAGCTAATTTCTTTCTCAGCCATATAAGGTACTTTTGGACCACAGAGCCCGTGATTTGCATCAAAGGAAGAACAGGCTGAATGCTTTTTATGTTTCATTCTTGTTGCACACAGGAACTAAGGGGACTATGTCGAGTGATTTTTGTTGGGCCTCAAAATTTTGGCTAAACCAATTCATAGGATTTTAATGTTTTAGATGAGAACAGTGAGGCCCAGGAAGAATAAGTAACGTAGCAAGACAGTAGCTAATTGGGCAAAAGCATTTCATTCTATAATCTTAGGGCTTCTTATTCTTCAACATGCTGGCGATAAACTCCAAAGAGTCTTGTCTTAGAAAAGCTTGCTTCCCATGCCCCCAGAGACAATTCCCGTAGGTGCAGACACAACGTTAGGTAGCGACTGAACCATTTATCATTGGCAGAAGGTAGCAGCTTATCAGAGAACATTGCGAGCCCCACTCAGCCGTGGCAGAGAGACAGACAGACAGACACCTGTATATAGGAGTTTAGACTGAGCGAGCAGCACAAAACCAGGAAGTCCCTCCATGACTACATGGGTTTGTGCAGGCATTTACCTGAACCAAGGCCGGAGAGAAGCGCGAGAAACTGGAGCAACCAGATCATGCTGGAGGCAGCAGATCAATGATTCACGTCAGTCAAGATCATTCAGGGGTAAAACTGCAAGTGGAAACTTCCGCTTCCTCTTAGAGGCGTGGCACAAACAGAGATGAGGAGAGCAAGGACCCAGGACCCAAAACCCTGGGTGCCTAGCAAAGGACACTTATAGGATGGGTCCTCACCTCAAGGTGATCCCTCCTCCCTAGAAAGATAACATTTAGGCCTCAATGGTATTTCAGGCCCCGAAAACCGGAAAACCAGACAAACAATGCGATGGCTGACGTCAGGCCAAGCTGCATTAAGGAATGAGCCAGTGCCCCGGTGCTGACTCATTTCCGACCCTGAAAGCATACACCTAGAGGGCTGCTGAATATTCATTCTATTGAGGTCTTCCCCTGGGACTGTCCCTAGGATGGAAGACCCGGTGATGGGGAGCATAAGACATTTTGAGGGCTAGCAATCTGAATTTGTCCCAGTAACCTGCTTTCTACTGCACTCTCTTGCTAGCCGATAATTAACTCCATTTGTGAAAGAACATAGGAAACTAGCGCCGGACTCTGTTCCTAAGTTAATCAATGTTCCTAATGCACATTCCTGGAGTCACTGCCCCTTCCTTCATTATCTGGTCTTGCAAGAGCTATTTACCTAAACAGGAAGCAGGCAGGACCAGCTAATTTCTCTCTCTGCCTTATAAGGTACTTTATTTCCTAATTTACAAGGGCCATAAACCAAGGGGTGAAATCAGTGGCAGGGCTGGCGGGGGGCCGGGGAGGGAGAGGGGGTGGAGGGGAGGATTGGTGGTGGTGGAAGGGGCTGCAGATGTTAGGACGTGGAGATCAGGGGAGGGGCTGGCTGGGGGAAGTACAGGAAGGGGGACGTTTGGCCAGCAGGAGGTGGGCTGGCCAGTCCCACCCACTGATGGAGCTGGTTTGCTTGCCACAGTGGGCATCATAGTGACCGGTTTTACCGGTTGTTCCAGGGTTATGGTCACTGGCTTTTTAGATACATAGATGTTCTCATAGTTTGAGTCTTGGCTCTGAATTCTTTCCTAGCCAGAACTCAAGTGCCAAGATTGTTGAACCCAAGTCTGGTCCAAACCACCAGTCAGACACCTGATGCAGTTCTCTAAATTAACAGTCCTAATTTTATTATTATTATTATTATTATCATTATCATTATACTTTTTCCTGAGCAAAGTACAAAAATTTTAAATATGCAATGTGAGTTGAAATTTTCTGGAAAACAGAATAGACACTTTCCATCTGTATGCTTTTTTCATATTTATTTATTTATTTATTTTGGTAAAATAACCCAAATTACATATTGTAATAGCATAACCTAAATTTTAGTGTTTTACCTATACAATTCAGTGGCATTACTTATTCACACTGTTGTACAACCATTAACATTATCAATTTCCAAAATATTTTCATTACCTTTGATATTTTGATTTATAAGAAATATATATTTGGCCATTCTAATGAATAAAATGTATTTCTCAAATATATTTGGTCTTTACCCAGCATTCCTGGCTCACAGCTCCCCAAACCCTTGGAATTTTCTAAGCCATTAGAGCAAAGGAAGCATGTTTTGTTTCACCATTTGGTCTCTCTCTCTTTTTTAAACATTAAGCCTCTGTCAAAAATATATTTCTTATTTTAGGGTACAGGATTGAAGGACACGATGATAGTTACAAGTAAAGAAAATTTACAAGAAAAAAATTGACAAAAATTTTTCAATTAAAGTATTGTAACATTCAAACTTGAGTTAAAACAGAACAAAAGAAACAAAATGGCAAACAAAAAATGTTTTTGGGTTTTCCAAACAAATAAATGAAATAGTGTTTAGGCAGAAGGGTTCATGCTGATGGCTAGCAGGAAGTAAGAGAGTGTACTCTACTTGGAATATCATTAATGTACAAAGAAGTCCAAATTATGGACTGCAGTAATTTAATCATCACTGCCAATTTTCTTCCAAAAGAAATACTTGATTAAACCATTGATAGCCTATTATTACTCATACTTTTACTTCAAAGATTAAGGAACTATATGCAACAAATGAATTTATTTTCACCATAGGGATAACATATTGTAACTGCCAATGTTGCTTGAAAACCTTTCATGTCAAAAGAACTTGACAGTAGATATAAACAATTCCATAAATACACAATGATCTTTCATTACAGTCCTTTGAAGATGCATTTTAATTCATGCGTTAACCTTAGGATCACAGTGCATAGAATGCAAATAGAAACTACTTGGGCTGACTTTCAAAGTAATATTGGATCCCTCACTTTATTTATAATCCCACTAGAACCATTACATTAATTTCATAGGCCCTATCATGCATTAATCACTGGGTGGCAGGAGTTAATGAAAATTTTTCCTGTTATGACGTCCATTGCCGGCAATGAATATCCAAAACTGTTAAGGAAGTCATTGTTATTGCACAATACATCAGTACCTGGAACTTTTCCAAAAGCTTAAACAAATAAAAATAAAAAATGGAATTATATTTGACATTTCCTGACGCCTGCATTAATACCGTATGACGAATAAAAGCATGTCAGTTTCCTGGACTGAACCAGTGATCAACATGTGCCCAGAATGCACACGAGTAAAAATGAAGTAAAAGCAAGTAGTTTTCATTGCCTATAGGTCACTTCCAGTCAAAGGTTAAAGTTCAAAGAATGAGTGGCCAAAGTGCTCATTTTCTCAGTAGGACTATCTTCTGCTAGGAGGATGATAATAATGGCATCAACAAGTATCATCATGATACCGCCATTTTGTTTTCTTTGGATTCTTGTTACAAGTTCGAACATAAAAAGAATTATCTGGTGGTCGTCTCTTTTCTTTGCAGCTGGAAAGCATGCTAATAATGCTAAGACAAACGGATTGGACTGAGAGCGCTGGGGACCAGTCTTCTATTAGAATGGATAAACAGATATGACCATTGCTATAAACACGAGGATGAACGGGAATATTTTTGTTTTATTAAGCCGTTGAAGAATTAAAGATTGAGCCAAATGGAAAATCAGCCAGGCTTTATTAGGAGCAAACGGACGGGTCCACCGGTCCCGGGAAGGAAGAGGGGCCAATGGAGCCACACCTGGACCGAACTGGGCTGGGTTTTTAAGGTCTGGGGCGGGTAAGGGAGGAGAGGGGTTGGGTAGGAGGAAGGGGTCTTTGGAATGTATGGAGCTTCCCCCCGGGCATTGCTGGCACCAGGGGCTATGGATAAGCAAACAGTTTTGGGATAATCCATTTTATGGTCAGGGCTTAAGGTCAGAGCTTAAGGTCAGGGCCCTGGGGTGGGGAATGATCTATGACTCCCTTGGCCAGGTGAATGCTTGGACAGCTTGGACAATTTTCACCAGTAAACATGACCTGAGGAGAGTCAAAAGGATATCAACTACTAAACTTAAACAGAAGTTGAAATTTTCCCCTTCATATAAGGTACCTGGTGCACCCTCCATGTCTACAATCCACTGTGTAATTGAATTTTGAACACGCTTTTCATTTAAAGTCATCCCAGGAGGTGGGTCATTTTGCAAAGCCAACAGTTCTTTCTGCAGTCGTTTCTGCATTGACACCATGATGGAACCATCCCTCCCACCATTTGGTCTCTTGTTCTCAGTGTAACCATGCAGAGACTTTATTTCTTTGATGTGATCTTTTCTCCTTTCTTTCCTTTTGATTAAATTGGCCTCATCCAGTTATAGTACCATCTCACCTGCCCCCCTCTTCCTAGCACATTTACTTCCTTAATCATTAAGCCCTCAGGACATCAGATTCTGGTCAGCATCAAACTGTCTTAGGACAAAGGCCTCAGACCTTTTGACTACAGAAACAGATTTTCAGTCAAACTAAAGATACCATGTAGGCCTCAGCTGTGTTTCAACCACTAACCTCAGAAATGCCAACATGGCTGATAACACGACAAGATGCAATGATCCTCTACACCCTTGGCTCCAACTACTAATCAGTAGAGCCCACAGCCCTAATTTCTTTATGTTAGGAGCAGAAATAATAACCATGCTCTGTTAACTGTGATTGTTAGCTATAGTTATGTGAATGAAAGGGGCCACATACTAACCTGACAAGCTCAGGGAAGGCCTGCATGGTGGTCTTGAAAACTCAGAGACCTAAAGTCACCACAAAGGATGGTCTGAAATTAAACTTTAACTAAAAGCAGTGATGGTGGGTAGTGACATCCTAGGCTGGTATCTTCACTGACAAGGTCAACCTTTACCTTAACTGAGCCCATCTGCCTTTTTGCATCTGTGATAAAATACACTTGAAATGTCTGGGTGATTTGTAACTTCCCTTTTTCTGGACCCCTTGGGGCACAACCCAATATGCCTGGGCTCCAGGACAGACACCACAAATTCCTTCATTGTTATGTTAATTGTTCCTGCACTCACCTAAGTATGTGTATATCATTTTACTTTTTAAAAATATATATATTTTATTGATTTTTTATAGAAAGGAAGGGAGAGGGATAGAGAGTTAGAAACATAGATGAGAGAGAAACATCGATCAGCTGCCTCCTGCACACCCCCCACTGGGGATGTGCCAGCAATCACGGTACATGCCCTTGACTGGAATCGAACCTGTGACCCTTCAGTCCGCACGCTGATGCTCTATCCACTGAGCAAAACTGACCAGGGCTACTTTTTATTCCAATCCCGGGGGTTTCCCTACTTTGCTTTCTCCTGTCTCTCTAGTCTATCACCAATGGAGTTAATGTAATCCACTTACATCCCTTTCCTTTGATTGCAATGTATAAATATAGATGTAACCTGCCAATCTCTGGAGCATTATCTCAATTCGTTGGATTCTGCTTCCTGGCATATGTCAACAGTTTGGCTCAAATAAACTCGCAAAAATTCTTTACAGGTTTCAATGTTTTTTTTTACGTTAATAGTTATAAGAAATATTAATTATAGCTCTGGCCAGTTTGCTCAATGGATAGAGCATCAGCCTGTGGATGGAAGGGTCCCAGGTTTGATTCTGGTCGGGAACACATGCCCGGGTTGCAGGCTTAATCCTCAGTAGGGGCGCGTAGGAGGCAGCCAGTCAATGATTCTTCCTCATCATTGATGTTTCTATCTCTCTCTTCTCCTCTTCCTTCCTCTTTGAAATTAATAAAAAAATTTTTTAAAAAAGAAATATTAATCATGCTCTGCTAACCATGATTGTTCTGTTCTTGATTAGAGAAAGCACATGCTAACCTGGCTGAGAGTTGTACGCCTAAAACATGGGAGCAAATCTGGAATGAAGGCTATTCTCCTTATCTGAGAACTGCCTATTATCATGGAAAGATGAACAACCTTGTTGCCAAAACAATAGTGTACCAGAGGTGCCTGCCCCAGCCTGCATCACCTATAACCTGTAACCGTTATACCAGTTCTTATTCCTTTACTAGGGGCCTGGTGCACAAAAATTTGTGCACTCAGTGGCCGGCAGGGGTGGTCCCTCAGCCCAGTCTGTGCCCTCTTGCAGTCTGGGACACCTCGGCGGGGATGTCCACCTGCTGGCGTGCCTGGCCAGCCTGGATGAGGGGCTGAGGGCCATTTTCAGGCTGCCCAGAGCCCCTTCTGGGTTCGTGCACTGGAGGGTGGGAGGGCTGGTGAGTGCAGGCCTGGACATTTCCCACTGGAGGGCCCACAATTGCACATGCCTGGTGGGCCCACTGCTGAGGGGACACACCTGGCGCAGAGCTGGGTGGTGAGCCAGGGGTGGACACTGGTGCAGGATCTCTTGGTGGGGCCCTGCTGCTGAGCGAACACACCCAGGGTGGAGCCGGGCAGCAGACTGGCTTCAGATGCTCCGCACTGTGCAGCAGATGCTCCCACACGCACTGCAGAGGCCCCCAGGGTGGAGCCAGGCAGCGGACCCAGGACAGATGCTCCTGGATGCCCCGAGGAGGCCCCGGGCCGGACCCCCTCTACTGAGCTGACCACACCTGGCACAGCTGTGCCGGCCGCGGAGGCTCCCAGTGCAGAGCCGCCCTGCCAGCCTCCATCTTGGCTGGGTTAATTTGCATACAGCTGCTCTGATTGGCTGGTGGGCATGGCTTAGGCATCCCAAAGAAATGGTCAATTTCAATATTATGCTTTTATTAGTTTAGACTAGGGGCCCAGTGCATGAAATTCGTACACGGGGCGGGGGGGGGGGGAGAGGCAGGGGGGCGGTCCCTCAGCCCAACCTGCACCCTCTCCAATATGGAGTTCTTGGGGACTCTCACAATCAAGGACTCTGGTTCTTAACCGCTAACTTGCCCTAATCACTCTGCCTGCCTGCCTGCTTTATCCCCCTAACTGCCCTCCCCTGTCGGCCTGGTCACCCCTATTAACTTTCTTTTTTAATCTGATCCCCTTCATGCACAATTGTATTTGACTTCCTTATTGGCTTCTTCCTCTCACACAATTTTTCTCCTTTATGTAACACTTTTCCTACTGACTCATCAAAATCTATCTTAGGTGGAGCCCATTTTCTCCCAACTAAAAATGCAATTTCAAGAAATGACTTACAAAGATTACTTATACAATTACTTATAGAATACCTCTTCAGGTTTTTCAGAACAATTTACCATGCGGAACCTAAAGACTGGGCATGATGTTTCCAAGGGAGGCAATTATCATGCATTACCAGAACTCACAACAGCAAACAAAATGAGGGACCCATATTACAATCCAGAATCTGCTTCCCTAGATAGCTCCAGCCCCATATGGTTTATAGATTTTTAATTCTGTCTCTATTTTAGGGAAGTATTTTGGTTTTTAAATAACATTCTATAGCTGAAGGGCCTATTTTAGAATGAAGTTAAATAAATACTGGAGAGTGTCACTCAGCATCTAGAGCTTGAAGTTAGAAAACATTGGACGAAAAAAAAGAATATATCTTTGGCATGCTTCTAAATTTGGGATCAATATATATAAAAAGAAAAAAATATATATATTGATATGGCAAAGTAATAATTTGCAACTTAGTGCCCAGAATAGTGGTTAGTTTATGGTAGTTAATCCATAAATATTTGTCCAATGAATATTAACCAGTTTTTTTCTTTTCCCCCTTCCTCTCTAAGCATGGCCCTCATTTCTCTCTTTTCTAATATATAGGTTTACCTTTAGCCCTAAAGGATAGCTATTAGAATTGAAAGTTAAAAAGCATTAAAAAAGGATAACATATTTTTGCTTCTAAGTTCAATGTGTGATGGTTCATTTTATGTGCTGACTTTTGTCTGGGCCATGGTGCTAAGATATTTGGTTAAACATTCTATTTTTGGATGGTTTTGTGAGGATGTTTATGGATGAGATTTACACTTAAATCAGTCGACTTAAAGTAAATCAGTAA
>PVJC01044454.1:0-14108 GCA_004026665.1 Murina feae
TAATGAAACAATTGTTACTGTTACTGGTTAGGCCGGAGCTGCTCTCTCCTTCAGCTCCGGAGGATTCTATGATTGTTACAATGTTTCAAAAAGCTGTGTTTCGCTAGAGGCAGTTTAATTGGAGCTGAGCTGAGGGGCGCAGCTTCACTTTCGCTGCTGCCGCAATGGAAAGGGCTGTTTACTCAGGTCCGGGAGTGGCGGCCGCCATGTTGGCTGGGCTAATTTGCATAGAGCCTCTCTGATTGGCTGGTGGGCGTGGCTTACCCTGTCTCAGAGAAACGGTTAATTTTAATATTTCGCTTTTATTAGTTTAGATGTGGAAGATTTAAGTAATACTTGGGAAATTGGAAGAGGCCAGTGTCATTAATGACATAAACACACACTCCAAACGGTTTTACAGCCACGTACTTACACGTATCTAATTTTCAAGTCTAGTTGCCCGATAGAATGCACCCTGGTCTGCTAGAAATAATGCCATGTTACCCAACGCCAGTGGTACACAAAAATGCTGTGAGAAATGGCATGTTTTACCTGGCTCTCGTTAGGTACTCTACTGCACCAATTCGACATGTAAAACTAATTCTGCCAGCTGTTTTTGAAATACCCAAGGATGCCAATATGATTGCAGAAAATAGCCTCCTGATATGTTACATGACTCCCAGGTATCCCTTAGCTTTAGAGATGATTCCATATGCATATAGCTAGGCCAAGTTATCCTATATAATAAAAACCTAATATGCTAAGTGTCTAGTTGTCCGGTTGGCCATTCAGCCAATTAAAGCGTAATATGCTAAGGCTGCTCAACTGCTCGCTATGATGTGCACTAACCACCAGGTGGCAGATGCTCCAATCAGTAGGTTAGTTTGTTGCTGGGGTTCAGGCAATCGGGACTGAGCAAGACAGGCTGGACATGCCCTGGAGCCCTCTTGCATCCCTCCCTGGCCCTGATCCTGCACTGGTAGGGTCCCTTGGCCTGGTCTGCACCCTCTCACAATCTGGGTTGAAGGACCCCCTTATCCCCAAGTGCATGAAATTCATGCACCAGGTCTGTAGTATAATACATAATATTTACTATTTTACTTACTGCCTAAGATGTTTTGCAACTAATAAAGATTAGAATTATCTTCAGGAGTTATATCCCAAGACCCCAGTAGATGCCTGAAACCACAGAAAGGACCAAATCCTACATATACTGTTTTTCACTATACATACATACATATATACATACATACAGTTTCACTTAATGGAAGCATTTATTTCTTCTCTTTGGCATAGCCAAATTGCCAGCATCACCACTCTTGTGTTTTGGGGCCATTAAGTAAAATAAGGATTACTTGAACGCAAGCACTGAGATAGTGTGACAGTCAATTTGATAACTGAGATGGCCATAAAGTGACTAGTGGGGGGGGGGGGAAGGACACTGTATATAGTTTTGGAGACACTGAACAAAGGAATAATTCATATCCCAGATGGGACAGGGCAGAACAGCATGAGATTTCATCTCTTTACTCAGAATCATGCGCAATTCAAATCGTATGAATTGTTTATTTCTGGAATTTTCCATTTAATACTTTCAGACCACAGCTAACCTCTGGTAATTGAAACCATGGAAAGCAAAGCTGTGGATAAGGGGGAACTGTACTCTGCACTGCCCAGTTCATTGCTATAAATATTTTCCTTTTTTTTTTTCTGAATGCTATAGAAATCTGTAGCAAACATTTTTTCTTGATTGTGAAAAGTTAGTCAATCTTTAACATGGAAAAAATAAAGTGAAGAATATCTTCACTGTAATATGAAAATATGGTATCTGTTTATTTTGCCATATCATGTTAAAAATTATTACTGACATATACATAAAAGCACACAAATGACAAACAAGTTGACAAATCATCCAAATATGCAGATATCATAACCACTGCTCTGATCAACAGACCATGCCACAAATCACCTCATAGGCCTCCTTGAAATCATAGTCCTTTACCTTTTCCCCTATGGTAGTCTACATTCTAACACCATAAAGAGTTTTGTCTGTTGTTAAATTTTATATAAAGAGAACCATGCAATATGTATTATTTAGTTCCTGACTTTTTCCCAACATTCTCCTTGTGAAAATAATGTGTTGTTGATAGCAATGTATGTTCATTTATATTGCAGTTGAATGCATATATCTTAATTTATTCACCTTTCTTCTGTTGCTGAACTATTGGGCTATTTCTAGTGGTTTGTTTTTACTTTACTTGACTAATGCAGCTGTGGACATCTTTTACAATCATCTTGGTACACAAAGACAGTATTTCGGTTGGAAATATACATAGGAGTGGTAATGCTTGGTCATAATGTATGCAACTGTTCAACTCTAGCAGGTATTGCCAAAATGTGTTCTAACTAATTGTGCCAAGTTACCCCCATTGAGACAGATAGATTTTACTTGCTCTACATATCCTTGCAAACACTTGATAGTAAGTCTTTTTAATTTTATTGTGATTTTAATGTGTTTTTCTCTGATATTAAAGATAATAAGTTGAGCAACTTTTCTCATATCTGCCATTTGGATATCCTCCTTTGAGAGTTCGAAGTCTTGGCCTATTTTTCCATTGACCTTTCTCTGTTTCTTAACTGCTTTTTAGAAGTTCTTCATATTCCCTAGGCAGTCCATGTTACAGGTATCTCCCATTTATCTCTTCATGCCCTGAATGCTAGCTTTCTTTTTTTTTTTCAGATCGATTATTTTATTTATTTATATGTTTTTAAATCTTTATTGTTCAGATTATTACAGTTGTTCCTCTTTTTTCCCCCATAGCTCCCCCCTCCTCCCAGTTCCCACCCCACCCTCTGTCCTTACCTCCCTCTCCTCCACTGTTCTTATCCATAGGTGTACAATTATTGTCCATTCTCTTCCCGCACCCCCAACACCCTTTTCCCCCTGAAAATTGTCAGCTGAATCCCTTTCTATGCCTCTGATTCTATTCTATTCACCAGTTTATTCTATTCACAGATTTTTTATTCACTTGATTTTTAGATTCACTTGTTGATAGGTATGCATTTGTTGTTCATAATTTTTATCTTTACTTTTTCTTCTTCCTCTTCTCAAAGGATACCTTTCAGCATTTCATATAATACTGGTTGGGTGGTGATGAACTCCTTTAGGTTTTTTTTTGTCTGTGAAGCCCTTTATCCAACCTTCAATTCTGAATGATGGCTTGCTGGGTAAAGTAATCTTGGCTGTAGGTTCTTGCTATTCATCACTTTGAATATTTCTTGCCACTCCCTTCTGGCCGTCAAAGTTTCTGTTGAGAAATCAGCTGTGACAAATGTATGGGTGCCCCCTTGTAGGTAACTAACTGCTTTTCTCTTGCTGCTTTTAAAATTCTCTCCTTGTCTTTTGCTCTTGGAATTTTAATTATGATGTGTCTTGGTGTGGTCCTCTTTGGATTCCTTTTGTTTGGGGTTCTCTGCGCTTTCTGGAATTGGAAGTCTATTTCTTTGACCAGGTAGGGGAAGTTTTCTGTCATTATTTCTTCAAATAGGTTTTCAATATCTTGCTCTCTTTTCTTCTGGCACCCCTATAATTCTGATGTTGGTATGCTTAAAGTTGTCCCAGAGGCTCCTTACACTATCTTCATATTTTTGGATTCTTTTTTCTTTTTGCTTTTCCAGTTGGGTGTTTTTTGCTTCTTATATTCAAATCTTTGATTTGATTCTTGCGATCCTCTAGTCTGCTGTTGGATCTCTGTATAATATTCTTTATTTCAGTCAGTGTATGCTTAATTTCTAGTTGGTCCCTTTTCATATCTTCGAGGGTCTCACTAGATTTATTGAGGGTCTCACTAAGTTTATCAGCAGTTTCTAGATAATTTTTGAAAAACCTTATAACCGTGGTTTTGAACTCTATATCCTGTCGTTTGCTTTCCTCCTTTTCTGTCATTTGTGACCTGTCTGTCTGTATTCACATTTTGGCTGCTTCTCTGGGTTGATAGAGTAGCTTTCTGTGTTAGGTGATCACTGAGAGGAAATGACCTCCAAGCCACTTGGCCGTGTGAACCAGCTGTGTCTACAGTGGGAGAACTTCTGTGCTGGAGACACCCTTATGGGGCAAGAGTTGTTTCAGTGGGGCTTTGGTGCTCATGGAGTCTGCCCTGAGTGTGTCCCTTATGAATCTGAGGAGTTGTACTTGGGATTGTACCACTCAGACTCCTGGATAAGCTGACAGTTGTATCTCCAAGGAGGTGCTGTTTTAGCCGTTGCCTGAGGCTACTCAGCCTTTTATATGCAAAAGAATCTGCACACAGCTTGGGTGGGGCGGGCTCTCAGGGAGTCTACAGGGCGGAGCAACCAGCTAGGGCTGCTTCTCAGTCCTGCCCTAAGAGGCACCGGGTCTCAAGCTGCTCTGGAGTTCTTCCCGGTGCCCGATGGTGCCAGACAGTCCAGCTCCTCTCTGTATGGTTCTGAGTCCCCAGAAACTTGCCTGGAACTGGAGTTCAGAGCCGTCGGGAGCTTGTGCCTCTCCCTCCGGTACGAAATGCTGCCAGCCCTTTCTGAGAGCCCCTTCTTGCGCGCCTCCATACCTCTACACTTTATTTCCACACCTCCTCTGCGTCTCAGTCTCTTTCTACTTGTAGAATTTCCACTCATGTGTACTTTCCTTTCCTTTTCTTTAAAAATTCTACATATATTGCCCTAACCGGTTTGGCTCAGTGGATAGAGCGTCGGCCTGCAGACTCAAGGGTCCCGGGTTCGATTCCGGCCAAGGGCATGTACCTTGGTTGCCAGCACGTCCCCAGTGGGGAGTGTGCAGGAGGCAGCTAATTGATGTTTCTCTCTCATCGATGTTTCTAACTCTCTATCCCTCTCTCTTTCGCTCTGTGAAAAATCAATAAAATATTAAAAAAAATAAAAAAATTCTACATATATTTAAAATACCAGTATACATTATTAATTTTATTTATAGCATCAATATTCATTTCCATTTAGGAAAGTACACATGGTAGAAGGATGTCAATCCAGTTAAAGTGCCCAAAGTCAACAAATCTAAGGATGGTCTTTTTATAAATGAGACAAGGATGCAGGGGGAGAAGGGTATTTTTAACCCTTATTTCACACCATTCATACATACATACAAAATTGACTCCAGGGTTATTAATGTAAAATGTGAAAGTTAAACAATTAAAAAACTTAGACTTCAGCATAGATTATCCTCAAAAACTTGGATAAAGAAAAGATATTTTAAAAAGGACGCACATTGTCCTTGACTAACCCTAAAGGAAGAGAGGGATAAGCATCTGTCTTGTGTTACAATTTAAACTTTTCTTCATTGAAAGATAGCATTCAAAGGAGAAACCAAGATGGCAGCATAGGTAAACACTGGAATTGCGGCCATGCACAACCATTTTAAAACAACAATGAAAAGAAAAAACCGGACACCACCCAGACCCACAGGAAGGCTGGCTGAGTGGAAATTCTACAAGTAGAAAGAGACCTGGTGCCTCTTAGGGCAAGACTGAGAAGCAGCCCTAGCTGGTTGCTCCACCCTGTAGACTCCCTGAGAGCCCACCCCACCCAAGCTGTGTGCAGGTGCTCCATGCCGGGTGTGTCAGTTCAGTGGGGGGGATGGGGGGTCCCCGAGTCATGCATGAGCAGGAGCGTCTGCCCCTGGTCCACCACCTGGCTCCACCCCAGGGGCCTCTGCACAGCGTGGAGCGTCCGAAGCCAGTCTGCCACCTGGCTCCACTCTGGGTGTGTCCGCTCAGCAGCAGGGCCCTCCCGAGGGACTGACCATGCACCAGCATCCACCCCCGGCCTGATACCCAGCTCTGCGCCAGGTGTGTCCCCTCAGTGGTTGAGGCCCAACAGGCGTGTGCCATCGATGGCCACTGGGAGGGAAACGTCCATGCCTGCACTCACCAGCCCTCCCACTCCCCCAGTGTACAAACCCTGAAGGGGCCGTGGGCAGCCTGAAAACAGCCCTCAGCCCCTCACCCAGGCTGGCCAGGCACGCCAGCAGGTGGGCATCCCCCGAAGGGTCCCAGACCGCAAGAGGGCACAGACCGGGCTGAGGGACCCCCCCCCCCCCCCCAGTGCACAAATTTTTATGCACCGGGCCCCTAGTCTATATATATAAAAGCCTAAGCAACAGTTATGATGGAACGACTGGATTGACTAGATGCTATAATGCACACTGACCACCAGGGGGCAGAGACGCTCAACACAGGTGCTTCCCCCAGCCTGCAGGCCCCAATGACCTATGGGGCCTGCTAACCAACCTCCTGGTCCCTCCCTCTGGTGGGAAGGCCCCAATTGCCCTATCAGGGCCAGGCCCTCAGGCTGGGATGGGGAACTGGGGATGGGTGGCAGCAGATGTAGCCCATTTCCTAGGGGTGCCAAGGGCTAGCTCCATCCTTGGGGCCGATGGCCAACCTTCCAGGTCCCTCCCCTCATTCCCTCCCCTGGCCAGGCCCCAGGCTGAGATGGAGACGCAGGTGGTGAGGGAAGGAGGATGGGAGAAGGCGGGGAACCTGATCAGCCAAGCCTAGGTACCCCACCCATACACAAATTTCATGCACCAGTCCTCTAGTTGTATATAAAATATGTGACTCCAACTTTATTTTTTTTCACAGGGAATGCATTTTTGTTTCTGGCAAGCAACTAAGCTAACAGCATATTGACTTAATCCAATCAGACATTAAAATCATCTAAGGCATGTTTAGTCTTTTGGTTCTACTTTTGGTTCACTCTTTTAAAAAAATATTTATTGTTGAAAATGTTACAGATGTTCCCCTTTCTCCCCCTCACTCCCTCATTGCCATTTTTCAACTGGTTCCTGCCCTGCCCCAGGCCTTCACCATCCTATTGTCTATTTCTTAACTGTCTTAACTTATATAAATTAATGCATATATTCACATAAGTTCTTGGGTTCACTGTTAAGTCTTGGAATGTGCCTGGAACCAATTGGCAAGCCCTGCATTCTCATTTCTCTCTCTCTAGTCCCGAGAGCTTGTCACAGGCTGCTCAATTTCTCATCTCAGCTACTGCTTTTGTATTTTACAATATTCTTGGAGAGTAAAATGGTGCCAGGCTCATGCCTCCTTCCATATACATGGAAAAGCATATTCTCTCTTTGCTCCGGAATCTTGGTCTCACGAACTTTCATTTCTTTGGTAAATTTTTGATGATTGTGAACAAATGTTTTTCATATGACATTTTGTCTTTTTCATTTTCTCTCAATGGGCATGTTGAATCTAAAAACCTAGGTTGCTATTGCTAGAAGTGAAACTTACCTAGTTATCTAAATGAAAGCTATTGGGTCTTTAAGCACACAAATAGAGAACTTAAAGAATTTATGATTTAATAGAACTTTGAAAATGCATAGTTTTTATAGAAATCTGTGAAATTCTGAGTAACTTTATTTACAATATAAAGTATGAGAACAAATAGAACTGTAAAGAAAATAGGTCTTGTATACAATCGGGTCATACCTCCTCAGCCTGCACACCTCTATGGTTTTCACTTGTCCGTTGGGGAGAAAAAGCTACTTGTAGTAGTTCTGATTGTAGATGATGATGGTGGCATTTGCTCTGGGGCAGCCACTCTTTAGAGTACAGATTAAACTTCATGACTATGATGTTGTACTGCCCATTCCAAAATCCACCTGCCCCTGGTGGTTCTGTTTGATTAGTATTATTTATTTATCAATTTAATAACTATTAATAATAACCAAAACGTTTCTATGTGTTAGGCCTTACTAGATGAATAGTTCCAAATTCTTATTGCATCCCTGCTAAATAAGTTAAAATACTTCTGCTTCACATATTTTAAAAAAATGTTATACCACTAGAACATAATCCCTTTGAGCACTAGCACCATAGTTGCTATATGTACTCAGTGCCTGGTATGATTATAAACACTCAAATTTAAAAATTTTAAATTAAGCATTTTTTTAAATAAAAGAACTCAAGTCTAGCCCCATATGCCAAATTCTTTCTGTACCAGACAGCTTTATTGTTTAACGGATATTTCATTTCTTTTCATTGAAAATACTTAAAAATATCAAATGTAAGCCTGACTTTACAAGGATAGTAAATCACTTATTTAATGATGTAGGAAGACGTTTAAATTAATATAAAGACAATACTGGCCAAGACAGCGATTAAACTTCTAAAAGGAAGATACTGAAAGTTGAATATTGAACTACTGAGAATTAAACAGCTGAAATGAGCTATTAAAGAATAGAAGAGCTCCAGGTTAGAGACTCTGAATTTGAAACTTGTGCTCACTAGTTGATAGAAGAGTAATTTTAAGCATTTCCCCCATATATTTGAGCCTCACTTTCTTCATTAGTAAAATAAAAGTTGAGATACCAAAGGCATAAGACTGTCATGAGAAATACATGAAGTGATACATATTCCTATGAGCCTATTAATTTTAAATATCTATCCACACTGATTCTGATGTTTAAAAATGAGAATTTTTCATAAAGTGTAACCCATTAAACGAGCCACTTACTTAAGGTTATCTGTCCTAATGCTGGAATTGTTTTGGACTTACTTAGGAGACATGTCAATCACCTCTATGGGTCCTTCTGAAGGGATTTTTCAAGGATGGTTTTGATTACACAGGCATTTCTATTACAATTCATCATATATATACATAGTCCTGAAGACCTTTGATTTCTGTATAATTATGTGCTGGAAATAACAGAAGTTATGGAAAAAGATAGGGTTAGAACTGATGGTTCAAAACCTATGTAAAAGGTTTTGAAATCTAACAAAATCAGTAACAACCTGAACTACAACAATTAATACAATTTAAAAACATGTCTCATTCTTAATACATTAATAAAACAAGACAACTTTACCTTAATTTTTTTAAAATGGGGTTCCAGACTTCTGGTGAAGATGATGGAGTAAATGCTCTGCTTGCCTCCTCCCACAACCACATCAGAGTTACAACTACATTATAGAACAATCATTATTAAGAATCACCTGAAGGATAGCTGAACAGAATTCCTATAACTAAGGATATAAAGGAGAAACCACGATGACACTGGTAAGAGGGGCAGAAACATGGAATGAACAGGTCCAAACCCAGTGTGGTAAGTAAGAATTGGAAGAGACAGCTGTGAAGGTTGCCCCTGCTCCCTCAGGAGAGAGGGGAAGTCCACATAACTTCTGGCTGTGAAAACCAGTGGGAGTTGTGTCTGTGTGAGACAGAGGGATGCTGAAGTCCCAAGCATTTTTCCTGAGGAACTACACACACAGGGACATGCACAAACTCACTTGTTCTGGGTCCAGTGTTGAGGTGGCCACTTGAAAAGCATCAGAAAGATACAGGGAGGAATTGAATTGACTATAATCAGGGCAAGGGCTGGAGGGGCAAGGGTCAGTGCAACTCTCTCGAAGGTCAAAAGCACTGGCAAGCACCACTTTTCCTTTATTGTCCCTTTATTCCCAAACCAGCTGGCAGGTATGGGCATTAATCTGGCTAACACTGTTTGCCTCCCACCGCTGATGATTCCCTGAGATG
The DNA here is from genome assembly GCA_004026665.1 of Murina feae. Classification (NCBI taxonomy): domain Eukaryota; kingdom Metazoa; phylum Chordata; class Mammalia; order Chiroptera; family Vespertilionidae; genus Murina; species Murina feae. The sequence goes on from PVJC01044454.1 coordinate 9,520, forward strand.
CCACCTGACCCAGCTCATAAGTATAGCCTGAGCCACTTCCAGTGGCTTTTCCATACATGTGGCTTGCCTTGGCCCATGCTGAGGACTTTCCTAAAATCTCTCAAAAATCCACAAACCCTAAATTGGCCTGACCTGGCCTCAGCATGCCCTGGACCTCTTGCTAAGTGGACCCAAGCCTAGAACAAGTGGCTACCAGCCTCAACTTGCATTGTAACTCCCATCAGGTAGCCCCAAACTTGGCATAAGTTTCAGCCAGTGTTGGCTTGGAATGTAGCTTCAACTAAGTGGCCACAGGTCCAACACGAGGAATGGCTGGACTCAGCTCACATCATGCTGCCCACTAAAGGGGCCTCAGCCTGGCACTGTTGGTAACTGGCCTTGGTTCACAGTGTAGCCTCTCCCAAGTACCTCTAATCCCAGCACAAGTGGTAACCAACCTTAAATCACTTTGTAGCTCCAAGTAGATGGCCCAAAGCCAGACATAAATGTTGGCTAACTTTGGCCTTCAGTAGAGCCCCTCCTCAGAGGCTCCATACAACACCTGGTTACCAGCTTCAGATCACACTAGAGTACCACCCAAGCAGTTACCCAAACAAAACACCCAAAGGGTGGATTTGGCTGGTGCCAGAACCTTGTTAAAGTGACTCCTCCCATTCCATGGGTTAGCCCCTGCATAACAGCATGTCATAACCACCCCCTACAGCCAATCATCCTGAGGGTTAATCTCACCCACTTATAATAATAATAATAATAATAATAATAATAATAATAATAATAATAAAATACAACAACTTCCAACAAACAAGTCCTGGACCAGATAGCTTCACAGGTGAATGTTACCACATATTCAAAGAAAATTAATATCTATCCTTCTTAAACTACTCCAAAAAATTTAAGAGGAGGGAAGGCTCCCAATCACACTCTAAGAATTACCCTGACATCAAAACCAGACAAAGACACTGTAAGAAAGAAAATTATAGGCCAATGTCCTTGATGAATATGCAAAAATCCTCAATAAAATATAAGCAAACTGAATCAAGTAATACATTAAAAGGATCATACACCATGATCAAGTGAGATTTATTCCCTGGATACAAAGTTAATATCCACAAATCAATTAATGTGGCACAACACAAACAAGATGAAGGATAAAAATCATATACTCATATAAATGGATGCAGAAAAAAGCATATGACAATATTAACATCCATTTATGTAAAAATTCTCAGCAAGTGGGGATAGAGGTAACATACCTCAACATAATAAAGACCATATATGACAAACACACAGCTAACATCATATTTAATGGTGAAAAGCTGAAAACTTTTTCTTTAAGGTCAGGAACAAGACAAGGATGTCCACTTTCATCACTTAATCAACATAGTATTGGAAGTCCTAGGCATATCAATCAAACAAGAAAAGAAATAAAAGGCATATGGAAAGGAAGAAATAAAACTGTCATGATTTGTTGATGACATGACAGTATATACAGAGAACCTCGAAGAGTCCACTAAAAAATTATTAGACCTAATAAATGATTTCAGCAAAGCAAGATACAAAATTAATATTCAAAAATTGGTTTGCACTTTCATACACCAGTAATGAACTATCAGAAAGAGAAATTTTTTTAAATCCAATTTTACATTGCATCAAAAGTAATAAATTACTGCCCTAACTGGTTTGGCTCAGTGGGTAGAGCATCAGCCTGAGGACTGAGGGGTCCCAGGTTCGATTCCAGTCAGGAACATGTACCTTGGTTGTGGGCACATCCCTAGTAGAAGGTGTGCAGCAGGCAGCTATCAATGTTTCTCTTTCATCGATGTTTCTAACTTTCTATTCCTCTCCCTTCCTCTCTGTAAAAAATCAATAAAATATATTTAAAAAATAAAAATAAATTACCTAGGATTAAATATAACCAAGTAGGTAAATGACCTGTACTCAGAAAACTACAAGGCACTGAAAAAAATAATTGAAGAAGATACAAATAAATGGAAGAATATTCCGTGCTCATGGGTAGGAAGAATTAACATCATTAAAATGTCCATAGTACTCAAAACAATCTACAGATGAAATGCAATCCCTATCAAAATATCAAAGGCATTTTCACAAAACTGGAATGAATGATCAAAAAAGTATATGAAACCACAAAAGACTCTGAAGAGCCAAGGCATTTTAAGAAAGAACAATATAGATGGAGGCATTATGCTACCTGATATCAAACAATACTATAAAGTTATAGTAATCAAAACAGCAAGGTACTGGCATAAAAACAGCTATATAGTTCAATGGAACAGAATAGAGAGCAGAAACAGGTCAACTGAACAGAAAGAGAGGAAAGGAAATAAAGAAAAGGGAAAAGGAAAAGAAGAAGGAAAAGGAGAAGGAAAAGGAAAAGAAAAAGGAGAGGGAAGGGAAGGGAAGGGAAGGAAAGGGAAGGGAAGGGAAGGGAAGGGAAGGGAAGGGAAGGGAAGGGAAGGGAAGGGAAGGGAAGGGACTCATGCTTATATGGTCAATTAATCTATGACAAAAGAGGCAAGAATACACATTGAGGTGAAGACATTCTCTTCAATAAATGGTGTTGAAAAACTGGACAGACATGCAAAAGAATAAAAATGGATCATTTTCTTACACTATATAGAAAAATAAACTCAAAATGGATTAAAGATTTAAATGTAATGCCTGAAACTATAAAAATCCTAGAAAAAAACAAACACATAGGCAATAAACTTTGACATCGCTCTTAGCAATACTTTTTTTGGATGTCTCCTCTAGCCAGGGAAGCAAAAGAAAAGTTATAAATTGGACTCCATCAAACTAAAAAGTTTCTGCACAGCAAAGGAAACTATCAACCCAATGAAATAACAACCTATTAAATGGGAGAAAATATTCACCAATGATACATTTGATAAGAGTTTAAAATAAGAAATATGTATGAAACTCATACAAAAAGATTTTAAAAAAGAAACTCACACAAGTTAACATTAAAAAACAAATAATATGATTAAAAATGGCCAGAGAACAGACATTTTCCAAAGAGGGGACCAATAGGCAGATGCAAAGATGCTCAACATCACTAATCAACAGGGAACTGTAAATTAAAACCACAATGAGATATTACCTCATATCTGTCAAAATGACTATCATCAATAAGTCAACAAAAACCAACTGTTGTCAAGGATATGAAGAAAAGGGAACCCTCGTGCACTGTTGGTGGGATTGTAAATTGGTGCGGCCATTATTGAAAACAGTAAGTATGGTTTTCCCCAAAATTAAAAATATAACTACCACATACCTAGAGATTCCACTTCTGGGTTTTTATCCACGGAAATCCAAAACACTAATCCCACAAGATATATGCATCCCTATGTTCACTGCAGCATTATTTACAATAGCTGATATATGGAAGCAACCTAAGTGTCCCTCAATAGATGAATGGATAAAGAAGTGGCACATATATCCAATGAAATATTAGCCATATAAAAAGAATGAAATGTTGACATTTGCGACAACATAAATGAACCTAGAGGGTATGATGCTAAATGAAATAAGTCAGACAGAGAAAGATAAATATCATGTGAATTCACTTATATGTGGAATCTGAAAAATAAAAAAACAAACAAACAAGCAAAACAGAAACACACTCATTGAGAAGAAGAACAAACTGATGACTGCCAGATGGGAGGGGCATTGGGGGCTGGGCAAAAAAGTTGAAGGATTAGGAAGCACAAATTTCCAGTTATAAAAACAGTCATAGGGATGTCAAATACAACAGAGGGAACATAGTCAGTAGTACTGTAATGACTATGTATGGTACCAGGTGGTGCTAGGCCTATCTGGGTGATGACTTCATGAGTTATATCAATGTCTAATCACTATGTTATATACCTGAAACTAATACAATATTATATGTCAACTATAATTGAAAAAGTGCTCTAGTTGAGACTGTCAAACTTCAGTGGGAAGGAAGGGGAGGGGTGGGAGGTGGGGGTAAGAAATCAACGAAAGGACTTGTATGCATGCATATAAGCATAACCAATAGACATAGACACTAGGGCGGGGGGGGGGGGGGGTGAGGGCATGTGCTGGGGGGGGGGGATGGCGGGGGGAGGTCAATGGGGGAAAAGGAGACATATGTAATACTGTATGTAACACTTTAAACAATAAAAATAAAAAAAAATGTTACACAGATCCTGAACTGACCTCCTCTCAGAGACACCCCAAAGTACAGCTACATTGGAGTAATCTCCCTGGGAGACAAAGCAAAAGCTCACTGAATGACACCTATAAATGGGCAAATGAAAACCCCCACAAAACCCCACACTGAAGCTGGTAGGAGAGGCTGAGACAATCTCACATTAAATCTCATCCCCTGATCCCCTGTGCCGTCACCCAAAATTGGGAGAGAATTCATAACCTCAAGCTTCTCCCTGAGAAAAGAAAAATTGGAACCCATTATCTGGCACCCCAACTTTTCAGACCCATGATGAGAGAAGAGTTCCCCAAACTTATGCCTTTGAAAGCCAACAGGGCTTGTGCCCATGAGACCCACAATGCTATGTAACAAACTGAGAAAGTTTTTTTTTTTTTTT
>PVJC01044455.1:0-14114 GCA_004026665.1 Murina feae
GGTAAAAGCCAGACCCCAGGGGACGCAGAGGGGCCCCTCAAAGGCCTCTGGGCTCCAAAGGCTCAAGGTCGTGCTTGAAGGTGAGCCTTTCAGAGAGATCCTCCCCAGCCCAGCCTGGGGGCCGGCAGCCTGTGGGGGTGAGTCGGGTGTCTCCCATCTTCTTGATGAGCTTCACCTCTCACCCCGGAAGTGGTTCTGCAGGAAGTCACAGGGAGGAGGGCCTGCAGCTCCAAGAGGGCCTGGTTCAGGTTCCTGTCCGAGGCCAGGGCGGCTTCCCCGGTGTCCTGGGGAGGCTTCGGCTCGTCCTGGAGGAGGATGCGGCCACAGCGCTGGTTGTGCAGCTTTAAGATGCTCAGCGCCCTCGGCTCCTTCCCCACCAGCTCTCGGAAGGGGGGCCGCGCCCTCCAGAGCACATGGTCAGGCGGAAACAGAAGCCCAGAGAGAGGTAGGTGTGGGGGCAGCAGATTCAGGTTGACGGCAGCGTCCCCTCTGTGGAATAATTCTGACGGATTTGAGAGCTCATGGTTATTTGACAATAAGGAGTTAAGATTAAAAAAAAAAAAAAAAGGGGCAATGTTGGCTGGTCTCTCAGTCTGAGGATGGCTGAGGTGGTTCCGGAAGTGGAAACTAGGAAAGATTTTGGAGGTGGTTAGAGGCTGGAAGAAGGGGCGTCCCTGAGTCTGTCCCATCCAAACATTCATGAAGCAAGAGACAGATCCGAGACGGCCAAGGACACTGTGACCATAGTGTGTTTTTAGCAGTTAGAGGGCTTTTGGCTTCTCTAACAGATAGGCCATAGGGAAGAATATCTGATAGGTTCTCACTCATTTGTCATTCAATAACTACAAGCTCTGCGTCTTTCTAACATCCTACTTTTAAAATTCTCTGCTACCCCCAAGGGTCCTACCATCTGCTCACTGTCCCTTACCTCCCGCATGTCCTCACTGGGGTCCTTCACTTCCGGATCCATCACGACAATCATTTCCTTGCCTATATCTTCAACCCCTTTGCTTTTCTCTCAATTAGCGCCTTTTCTTTGTCTCCAGGAACATAGCTGGAGAAAGAGACACAGTGATGGGAACTGGTGTGACTCTAAAGTCACTTTTGATAACATCAAGTAGGCCCAGATATGTGGCTTGACTATCATCTTGTTTCCCCAGATCACTTCATCTCCTGCCCTCTAGGCGACAATTTCATCCATTTTCCTTCCTTCGCAGACCTCCATCCACATCTTAGCTAATAAATTTCTTCCTATTTCACTGAAAAGACTGGAGGAAGGTTCAAGTTGCATGGCTGTGAAGCATGCCATCCATTCATTCATTTACTAACTTTGCACCTACTCTGTGCCAGGCCCTGTTCCAGGCATTGGTAATCCAGGAGTAAACAAAGCTGAGGAGGTTGGTTTTCCCAAGTGGCTCTCAATTTAGCAGAGGAAAGGAGAGCACGCATAGCATTTAACAAGTAAGCACATTTCCAAGTGAATTAATTGCAGACTAAGTCCTGTTAAGGCAATAACAAATAAATAAAGGAGAAGCCAGGGGGCAGGAAGCCATCAGGGCACTAGAGAAAACAGGGACAGGGACAGAGCTCAGGTAGAACATGGCATCAGAGATAAATAGTCTGAGCATCACAACTCTAATCTCCATGAAGAGCCATGGAGTCATGGAGGGTGGGGTGAGCTAGCATTGTCATGTGAAGGTGACCAGAACCTGGGAGGAGACTGAATTGAGGTGTAGCTGAGCAGCAACAACAGCTATAGGAAGAGACAAAGGATGTGTAAGAAAGAGATGATGTTATGCAAATGAGCCAAAGGTGGATTCTATGTATGGACCCCTTAATTTGTTTCTTCACAGCAGGCTGAGACCCATTAGTTCAAAAGCTTGTCAGACCCAAACTCAACTTTTTACACATCCAGTTGTTTTAAGCACAGCCCAAATAAGCAGTTTGTTTTGTTGTGCTATTTAGAGCTCACATTGTTTACAGACCCTGTGAAACTGCCCAACACCTGCTAGTGATATAAGGTAAACCTCAAGATTATAGAGACCCCAAGTCACTGCTGCTGCCTTTGGAAGCCCCCTGACGCAGAGACTCAGCTGTCCTGCTGAGTAACATCACCGAAGTGGGAAGACCCCATTCTTATCTCCCTCTCCCCTGAAAGTTTCCTTGCCCTCCTCCTCTTCTGGATGGTGGCCCCAGTGCTGTAGCCTTTGAACAGTCTCATGCCCTAAGGGACTTTCTTGCATGTGAAGTTGTCAAAGCATCACCCAAATACAGCTGTGTGTGCTACTGCCACCTTGTGGTTACATCTTCCTTGATCAGCCCAGAAATCCCTCCTATTCTCTATGGATGGGAAAGCCAGTCACAGCTTGCCTGGTCCAGGAGTGGGAGAGGGCATCTTTCACCTGGGGGCAGACCGAGGGACCTTGAACCAACCTTGAACCATAGATTTAAAGGAGTTGGTTCATACAAAACTATATTTATTGGAGGGGCTGGAGAATCTCTATTTGAAAAATCATTTTCCACTTATAATTTTTTTTGGAAAACCTTGCTAGTTATATAAAAACCTACAATCCAGGTATAGTTCAGAAGTGGGTCTGAAGCTTGCTGACATCATGGAATGAACCATTCCTATATCATTGAGTGCTGTAATTTTTGCCATAGGCGAAAAAGGTAGTGAGCTTCCTACCTGTCTCAATAAGTGGATGTGGAATGTGTGAACATAGCTGCATTAGAACTCATTTATTGTAAACTTTGGGCCATCGCATTGTTAACGAAAAAACTCAGTGAAACCTGTAGAGAATTTTGTGAGTTTACTTGAGCCAAACTGTCGACATATGCCGGGAAGCAGAACCTCAATGAATTGAGATAATGCTCCGGAGAATGGGAGTTTACACGGTGTTTTTATAAATTTACCATGAAAAGGAAAACACGTAAGTGGGTTACATGAAATTCATTGGTGATAGATTAAAGAGGTGGGATAAAGCAAAGCGGGGAAATCCCTGGGATTGGATAAAAAGCAAAATGACGTACACATACCCAGGTGGGTGCGGGATCAATTAACATGATAATGAAGGAACTTGTGGTATCTGTCCTGGCGCCCAGCACATTTGGCTCAGTAAAGATCAAAGGTGATTTCTGTCAGGGAAAACACTGGCCCAGGATGTGGCCACCCACCATAACCTGTTTGTAGATAAATACCTAATTTTCAGACCATCTTTGTGATCACTCTAGGTCTCTGAGCCTGTAGGAATGGCATGCAGGCCTCCACTGGGCTCCTTTTGTCCACAGCATTTTGTAAGATATAATTATTTACACTTTTAATATGATGGGATAGGAATAGTTAACTCTGCTGGGAGCAGAGCTGGTAGAGCTTCTTGAAGTGGTTTTTGCACACAGGTTTCTGAGTCAGTAAATTGTAATTCTTGGTTTCTTCCCATCTGTCTCTCCAACTTACGGAGTAGCAGTTGGCCCTGTGACCTCCCTTTTCTCATGGATCTGAGAAGAGTTGTTGATTTTTTCAGTTTGTTCAGTTTTTCACTTGTTAGAACAGAACGATGACTTCTAAGCTCCTTACTTGCTGCGCTAGAAACCTCCACATTTATTTTTAGGTATTTTGGTAATGCTATTTCAATTTTACTGGTTTCCACTGTAATATATTCTATATTATAATAAAAACACACACCTATTATTCAGAATTTATAGATTTCACAGAAATGCCAAAGGGCTCCATTGCACCAAAAATGTTTAACAACCCTTGATCTAAATGTGTAGGAAATGAAAAAGTATATGCTTTGTGCACAGAACTTGTCCTCCACCTGTGCTGAGGGTCAGCTCAGCGCTGCTGTGGCTTGACCTTCGCTCCTCTTGAATAATACTTGGACCATTAGTGAGCATGGGAAGGGAAATCAATGAAGTCATCAAAATATGATAAAAATCTGTTAAAGAAAATAATCGCCTATAGAGGCCTGATTTGTAAGCCATTCAAGAATGTTTTCCCAAAGGAGAACAAAATACTGACTCTTCTGTGTAAGCCACAGTGGTTATAATGCAGATTCTCACTTGATGCTGTCTCAGACCCAGTGCGTTGTTTCCAGAAATTAAAAATTCTCATTGTCAGATAGGCTTTCAGTTATGCTTCTATGCAGTCTCTTTTATAACAGCTACTCCCAGCTCAGGAAGAAGTGAGTGTCTTGCTGACTCCGATCTGGAGAGAGACACAAGAAGGAGAAATGCAGACAGGGCATTCTCCAAAAGCCAGGTGTTCTCTCTGTGACGGACAATGCCTGCTGCTCCTGGGGATGAGCCTAAAGGCATACCCCAGGCCATTCCTCCACCCAGGCTGCTGGTGGAAGCCAGGATGACTATGCTCTCCAGAAGGGCCAGAACAAATTAAACGTCCTGTAGAGAAGGCCTGAGCTCTTTTTCAAAGTGAAAATTGAAGCTGTGCTTTTGGAGGATATGGCCGTGGATCACTGAAAGAAGGTTTAGTTTAAAAGGAAAAAAATGTAATAGCAGGGTTCACTCCATTTCTTGCTTCAGCTGCCCTATTTCCAAAAAGAATAATACAAGACGGCAATCTAAGGAGATGGCTTATGTCTCTCCCATCCCCAACTACTAGTACGTATGTTTCATAACATTGAAGTTTGTGTCTTTTGTAAAAAAAAGAAGCCACTAAAAGATGCCATGATTTCTTTATTTATTTTCTCATTAAAATAGTTGGGGAAGAGTTTCTGAGGGTTTTTAAATGGACAGCTTAAGTAATCTTCAATGATCTTTTAACTCTTCTTTCTCATTTACCAGAGGGGTTATTAATCTTGGATTTCATGGCAAACAGCCAAACATTTCCCAGTGCTTCTCAGATCTAGAAAATTCTCAATCCAGGGTAAAAAGAAGGTTCCATATATGAACCTGCATAAGCTAAAGAGAGAAGAGCTGAGGAACTGACAATGCATGATTTTTAAAAATTGCCCTTAGGACTTAGTTTCCAGGTTCAGGTATGTGGGTTAAACATCCTTCATTAAGAAGGAAAAGACCAAGCAATTGCTCTGAACACAGAGTAACACTGGTTCATCTCCCTTCTCCCCATTGTGAACATTGTATGGTTAACGAAGAGAAAATATTAGTAGAAAGACATGGAGCTTTGTGTGTTCATAAGCTTTGTTTTAATTTTCCCTGCACAGGGATAGTCTAGCTAGTGTTATCAGTTTGGAGAAAAAGCCATATAATATTAGTTAAGATGAGTTATTTATGGAGGACATTTATTTTTTAAAAAGGAAAAACAACAAAAAAACACTTGCCAACAACCCAAGGCAGAATATAACTCATTGGTTAACCAGGTAGATTAGGAGCTGATGCTGGAGGAAGTTTCAAAGATAAGTAAATTATCAAGATATGGTTACACACACACACACACACACACACACACACACACACGTATATAACTTGTTAGTTAATGAAGTCTTTACTTAAATTTAAATTCCAAATTGATTATATACATTACATCTAAAGCAGTATCCTACATAATAAAAGCTTAATATGCTAAGTGTCTGGTCGTTCCGTCATCTAGTCAACCAATCAAAGCATAGTATGCTAATAATATGCTAAGACCGCTCAACCACTCACTATGACATGCACTGACCACCAGGAGACAGGACGCTCTAACAGGTAGGTTGGGATTGAGCAAGACACACCCTGAAACCCTCCCACAGTCCCTCCCTGGCTGGCTAACATCCTGTGTCCCTCCCCACACCCGATGGTACACCAGTGGGGTCCCCAGCCTGGCCTGTGCCCTCTCACAATCCAGGACCCCTCTGGGGATATTGGAGAGCCAATTTCGGCCTGATCTCACAGGCCAAGCAAGGGACCCCAAAGGTGCACGAATAATCTTTTTTATTGAAGCAAAGATAAATTCAGAAAATGTATACATATATTAACATGTACCTCAATTAATTTTATACATAAAATGAGCACAGCATGTAATAAAACCCATGTCAAAAAGCAGAGCATTCCAAGCACAGAAAACCCTTTCATGGCCCCTCCCAGCCACTGCCTTGACTTCTAACAACATGTATTAGGACTGCCTCCTCGCCCTACCCTCTCCTCTCTGGCTATCACCACACTGCTGTTTGTGTTCACAAGTTTCAGTTTTATATCCCACAAATGTGTGAAATCATGTAGTTCTTAGCTTTTTCTGACTGATTTATTTCACTCAAAATCCATCTATGTTGTTGCAAATGGCACTATTTCGTCCTTTCTTATGGCTGAGTAGTATTCCATTGTATATATGTACCACATCTTCTTTATCCAGTCCTGCAGGATTCTTTGGTTGTTTCCATGTCTTGGCCTGCATGAAAAATGCTGCAGTGAACATAAGAGTACATCAACTTTTGTGAATACATGATTTTGAGGTTTTGGGGTATATACCCAGGAGAGGGATTACTGGGTCGTATGGTAGCTCTATTCTTTTTATTTTTTAATTAAATTAATTTTTTATTGTTTAAAGTATTACATATCTATTTCTAAACTTTTGAAGAATCACCAGATATCTTTTCATAGTGGTTGTACCAGTCCACATTCCCACCAGCAGGGAGTAAGTCTTCTCTTTTTTCCACAACCTCTCCAACACTTGTTATTGCTTGTCTTGTTGATAATGGCTACTCCAACCGGTGTGAGGTGGCATCTTATTGCAGTTTGGATTTGCATTTCCCTAATTGCCAGCGAGGTTGAACATCTTTTCATATACTGTTGGCTGTTCATATGTCTTCCTGGGAGAGGTGTATTTTCAGATCCTCAGCCCACTTTTTGATTGAGTTGTTTGTTTGTTTGCTTGGTGTTGAGTATTATGAGTTCTTTATATATTTTGGAAATTAAATCTTTGTTGGTGCTATTGTTTGCAAATATTATCTCCCATCTGGGTGGATGCCTCTTTGTTTTGTTGTCAGTTTCTTTTGCTATGCAAAAGTTTAGTTTAATATAGGCCCACTCATTTATTTTTGCCTTTACTTTCCTTGCCTTCGGGGTCAAGTTCATAAAATGTTTTCTACAACTATAAGTTTGGTACCTATGTTTTCTTCATGTAAGTTATTGTTTCAGGTCTTATATTTAGGTCTTTGATCCCATTAAACTCATTTTGTACATGGGGACAAACAAAGTGTCCCATGTACAAAAAAATAATTCAAAATGGTTTTTTAAAAATCTTTATTGTTCATATTACAGTTGTTTCTCTTTTTTTCCCCCATAGCTCCCCTCCTCCCAGTTGCCACCCCATCCACTGCCATTATCCCCCACCCCCACTGTCCTCATCCATAGGTGTATGATTTTTGTCCAGTCTCTTCCCACACCCTCAACACCCCTTTCCCCCTGTGAATTGTTATTCCACTCCCTTTCTATACCCCTGATTCTATTCTATTCACCAGTTTATTCTGTTCATCAGACTTTTTTTATTCACTTGATTTTTAGTTTCACTTGTTGATAGATATGTATTTGTTGTTCATAATTTTTATCTTTACTTTTTCTTCTTCTTCCTCTACTCAAAGGATACCTTTCAGCATTTCATATAATACTGGTTGGGTGGTGATGAATTCTTTTAGCTTTTTCTTGTCTGTGAAGCTCTTTGTCTGACCTTCAATTCTGAATGACAGCTTTGCTGGGTAAAGTAATCTTGGTTGTAGGTTTTTGCTACTCATCGTTTTGAATATTTCTTGCCACTCCCTTCTGGCCTGCAGAGTTTCTGTTGAGAAATCAGCTGACAGTCGTATGGGTGCCCCCTTGTAGGTAACTGACTGCTTTTGTCTTGCTGCTTTTAAGATTCTCTCTTTGTCTTTTGCCCTTGGCATTTTAATTATGATGTGTCTTGGTGTGATCCTCCTTGGATTCCTTTTGTTTGGGATTCTCTGTGCTTCCTGGACTTGCAAGTCCATTTCTTTCACCAAGTAGGGGAAGTTTTCTGTCATTATTTCTTCAAATAGGTTTTCTATATCTTGCTCTCTCTCTTCTTCTGGCACCCCTGTAATTCTGATGTTGGTATGCTTGAAGTTGTCCCAGAGACTCCTTACACTATCTTCATATTTTTGGATTCTTTTTTCTTTCGGCTTTTCCAGCTGGGTGGGTTTTGCTTCTTCATATTTCATCTCTTTGACTTGATTCTTGTGATCCTCTAGTCTGCTGTTGAATCTTTGTATATTATTTTTTATTTCAGACAGTGTATGCTTAATTTCTAGCTGGTTCTTTTTCATATCCTCGAGGGTGTCACTAAATTTATTGGCAGTCTCTAGAATATTTTTGAAAAGCCTTATAACCATGGTTTTGAACTCTATATCCAGTTGTTTGCTTTCCTCCATTTCTGTCATTTGTGACCTGTTCCTATGTCTCCGCATTTTGGCTCCTTCCCTGCATTGACAGAGTGGCTTTAATCAGCTGTGTCTATGGTGGGAGAACTTCTGTGCTGGAGACATCCTTATGGGGCAAGACTTGCTTCAGTGGGGCTTTGGTGCCCACTGAGTCCGCCCCCTGAGTGCGTCCCTTATGAGTCTGAGATGTTGTAGACTGAGTGGTCCCACCCGACCACTGGATACATTGGCTCTTGGAACTCCAAGGAGGTGCTGTTTTAGCTTCTTCCTGGGGCTTCCCAGTCTTTTATATGCAAAAGCCTCTCGTACCGCTTGGGTGGAGTGAGTTCTCCGGGAGTCTACAGGGTGGAGCAACCAGCTATGTTCGATTCTCAGCCCTGTCCTAAGAAACACCGGGTCTCAAGCTGCTCTGGAGTTTCTCTCAGCGCCAGACGGGTGCCAGACAGTCCAGCTCCTCCCCATATGATTCTGAGTCCCCAGAAACTCGCCTGGAACTGGAGTTCAGAGCCATCGGGAGCTTGTGCTTCCCTCTGGTACAAAATGCTGCCAGCCCTTTCCTTGAGCCCTTTCGCGCGCGCCTCCATACCTCTGCACTTTATTTCCGCACCTCCTCTGTGTCTCAGTCTCTTTCTAGTTGTAGAATTTCCACTCAGCCAGCCTTCCTGTGGGTCTGGGTGGTGTCTGTTTTTTCTCTTCGTTGTGATTTTGAAATAGTTGTGCCCAGCAGCAGTTCCGGTGTTCACCTATGCCGCTATCTTGGTTCCCAAAATGTTTTGTAACCTTTAAAAATCTCTCTAACATTATTCATAGTAAATGTTCAGGTTTTTATTAAAATCCACAATGGAGAGTTGTTTGTTGGTTTGTTTGTTTTTTAGAGAGAAACTGAGAGAGAGAGAGAGAGAGAGAGAGAGAGAGAGAGAGAGAGAGAGAGAGAGAAACATCGATCAGTTGCCTCCCATACACACCTAACCAAGAATCAAACCTGAACCTTAATATGTGCCCTGACTGGGAATTGAACCCACAAGCTTTTGGTGTACAGGATGATGCTCCAGCCTACTGAGTCACCCAGCCAGGGCAAATGCTCAATTTTTACTGAAGAGTTGCTAGTCCTTCTAGCCTTTATGTTAGCTAAGGGAAGAATATGCTCATGGGAAATTGGCAGGGATATTTTCTTGGCAGCAATTAAGAATAGAATGGATAGCCTGTTTGGCTCAGTGGGTAGAGTGTCGGTGTATGAATAAAGGATCTCAGGTTCAATTCTGGTCAAAGGCATGTACCTTGGGTGCAGGCTCCTTCCTAGCCCGGGCCCTGGTCGGGGAGGCAACCAATTGATGTTTCTATCTTTCCCTCTCTCTTCCACTCTTCCTAAAAATCAAGGGAAAATATCCTCCAGTGAGGATTAACAACAACAAACAAACAAACAAAGAATAGAATAGACATTTTTCTGTTCATAGTCTTAGAGGGGCTCAAAGAAATGGACTAGGAACATCATGACAATGTCCTTCAGTTCTATGGCTTTTGTATGTGACAAAAATAACAGGCAAATTATTATTTGGCTTACCCCATACCAAGCTACTCATTTGACTTAAAAAAAAAATACACGCACACAAAAAAACAGCATTGACTGAAGTACCCAATTGTTTTGTCTTTGTGTAGACAGAGCCTTGGATTCTATTGATGAAACCATATTTCATGCTCATTCTCTGAAACAGCTGTAGTTCCCTGATTTGAAATAACTTAATGAGGTATTGATTTTGCGGCTCAGCGTGCTCTGAAACAACTACCAAATCATGGCAGGCAACATTGTTGGGAGAGGGCAGAAGGAAAGGGACATTTCTAATGAATATGACAGATGAGTTTCTGTCAACTTGATGATTTGAATTGGATGCTTTAGAATTAGAGGAATGTATTATTTAATTGGAGATGAAAAATAGGAGTTCACTTTGCACATTTGGAATTTGGAATTGATACTGAAACACATGCAACTTCAGGAAACATAAACGTTTAAAACAAAACAAAACAAAACAAAACAAAACTAGCTCTGAGATGAATTATAGTGGTAAGTTATTTTTCCAAGCCAATGTTTAGTTGTTCAAACTAGAAGAGATGGAGAAAACTTTGGAGTGGAAATAAGACTCCAGGGAAAGGAAATAAAGGAACTGTTCCTTTAGTCTGTTTCCTAAATACTCCTTAGTGGCTCTTAATGAGCTGCATTATTGTGTTTTGGCCCTGGAGTTGGAAGGAGCTTTGCCATAAATTAGCAAGATGAAAGGAATTTAAAGGAGGGTACTGCACGGGCAGGCATACTGGAAACCTATTCCCCACATTGCATTTAGCAAGATTCTAATTCCATCCATAAAAGGTTGGCATCTTGAGGGCTATCTTTAAGTTATCCAACTTTGCAAAGAACTTTGTAGAATCTTAGATCAACAGCTATGCTAATCAGGTAAATTTACTAGGTGTACCGGTTAATAATGCATATTTTTTCAATCGATGGAATTACACATATGTTGATATGTATGCTATTTTGCTGTATTGACAACAAGCTTCAAAAATTCATGTCAAATTTGCTGAAGGTATTAACATCATAGATATTTTTACACTTAAAAATGTTGAATTTAGTGCCAAAAAAGGAGGATTTGCAGCAAGTTATCATTCATTGCTTTATCTTAAAGAAAAGTGCTGCCGAATACTTTGGAAAGCTTATGGTGAACATGTTCCATCTTAAGATACTTGTGAACACTGGTTTAAATGCTTTAAAAGTGATGATTTCGATGTGAAAGACAAAGAACATCCAGGTCAACCAAAAAAGTTTGAAGACCAACAATAACAAATACTGTTGGATGAAGATGTGTGTCAAACCCAAAAACAACTTGCAGAAAGATTAAACATTGCTCAGCAAACAATTTCCAATCATTCACAAGCAATGGGAAAGATTTTAAAGGAAGGAAAATGGGTGCCACATCAACTGAATGAAAGACAAAATAGAAAACCGAAAAGTCATCAGAAAAATGTTGCTTTAGTGACATCAAAGAAAGTCTCTTTTGCATCGAATTGTGACTGGTGGTGAAAAGGGATTTATTTTGAGAATCCCACACACACAAAATCCAGGTCAACCGCCAACATTGACTGCAAGGCCAAATTGCTTCGGAAAGAAGACAATGCTCTGCGTTTGGTGGGATCAGGAAGGTGTGGTGTATTATGAGCTTCTAAAACGAGGTGAAACTGTGAATACTGATCGCTACAGACAACAAATAATCAATTTGAGACACGCTTTGATCATGAAATGACGAGAATGTGCCAGAAGACATGGCAAAGTAATTTTGCTTTATGATGACGCACCATCACACACTTCAAAACCAGTTAAAGATACATTAAAAGATCTTGCCTGGGAAGTATTAACCCACCTGCCCTATTTACCAGACCTTGCTCCTCCAGATGACCATTTGTTCTGATCAATGGCACACACACTTTCTGAGCAGCACTTCAAAACATCTGAAGAAGTGGAGAATTGGGTCTCTGAATGGTTTGCCTCAAAACAAGAAAAGTTCTATTGGGACGGTATCCACAAATTACCTGCAGGAAGGGGGAAATGTGTAGCTAGCAATGGACATTACTTTGAATACAGCACTTTTGATGTTTCTTTGATTACAAAATCCATCATTATAACCTAGAACACTGACCAGGCAGGTTGCCCTAAGCCACTTCCCCACTTTCTTGTCAATCACCTCATGTTATTTCATTAAAAAACCCCCACAAGCATTGATTGAATACAATAAATTTGGTGTTCCCTATGAACATAGAGTACTACTCTATGAGTACATAGAGATCAGAACCGGAAAGGATGGCACAGTTTATCACAAGGGGAAATGGTCCTGTAGCAAAGCAGTGGAAATTAGAGGGTGAGAAGGAAGAATTTCCAGTGAATTGCATATGGAGAGACCTCCTGGGTCAAGAAAACCATTGGGAAGCAAGTAAGCAAGCTCCCAGTGCACAGGAGGAGTCCTCTTAGGGCTGGTCAACTTTCAGATGCTTTCTTGAATTTAAATTTGATTTGTCTTTTTAGTTTCAAGCAGATTCCTTTAAGGCAGTGGTTCTCAACATTGGACTAGGGTGGTTTTGCCTCTCAGGGGACATTTGGTGATGTCTGGAGATACTTTGGTTGTCACAACTGGGGAGTGAGGAGGTGCTATTGGCATCTAGTGACCAGGCATACTGCTTACTATGCTAGAATGCACAGGAAAACCCTCCCCTCTCCCCCAACAAAGATTGATCTAGCCCCAAATGTCCAGAGTAACAAAGTTGAGAAATTCTGGAAGGAAGAACCAATTCCTATGGTCATAGAAGAAGGAAAAACTGATAAAAATGAGGAAAGCCTTAAGTTCTGCTGACTAAAGGAGAGAAATAGCAGCCAGGAGAGGCAACAATGTGACAAGATACTTTAATACTCTTGTCAGGTGTATGGAGTTACCCAACAGTGATGTCTGGACTGCTTGGCTTAGAATCACTTTGGCACTTGCTCAGAGCCTTCGGGTTGTAACTGATTCGCTTATAATGATATGTTTACATGGAATATGTAGTCCATTTTTTAAAAAAATATATCCTTTCCATTGCCAGATAATAATCATTTGTTGAGCATCAGCTGGGCCCTGGAATTGCCTTCAATATATATTTTTAAAGCTATTTACCCTTGGTTTCTTTTTTGTTTTAGAACAGCAACCTATCCTCATGAGGATAGTTTAATTGTTTGAGAAACAAAAGGAACTTCTTTGGGTGCCTTGCTTTTCTACATGTAGAATAAGTCAGTACAGAGGAAATAGAGCTTTGAGACTGAAAGATGTTCAGGGTTCCTTAGCATGGAAAAACGGGTCTTATGCACTTAAAATAGTACCAATCCTAAAGAGCTTAAAGGGATTTATATGCCACAAACTCAACAACATTATTGAGAAGTTGACTCTGATGAGCTCTAAAGGCCCTCTCCTCCTAAGAGTTGAGGATTCTGTCCTCTGCCAACCAGTAAGAAGTGACAGCGGGTCATACACTCATCTGAGCATGCTGCAGGATTTGTAAGCATTTACTTCAGAGCTTTCGGAAGCTGATACAATTGGATGCCAACATTTTGAATATGTGCATTTTCCTGGAGTGATTTTCCATATCTACTTGATGATCTAAATAGTCTCTGACCCTAAAAAAGTGAAGATCTCCTGCAGTAGGGCATGGCGCTAATAAATTCAGGATTATAAGCTTTCGTTTTCAATGGTTATTAAGAGGGAAAACTCTGTCCTGTAACCCTAGACCTTACAACTGACCCTGGGGAACTACATGCAAATGTGTGCTATCAGTCACAGAGGTGCAAAGAAAAGCAGCACATATGGGTCAGGACCCCTCATCACCTTTAGTTAACATGGTATTCACCCATATAGAAGAGTTGTTGTGAGCCCTACATGTGTGAGCTTGCAGGACCAATAAACAAATCATCTCTCCATCCGAATTTTGGAGCTAGTGGAGTGACAAGTCAGAGAAGGCAAACAGATGGGGAGTAAAAAAAAAAGTTGGCTTTATTATTGACTAGGGGCCCGGTGCACAAAAATTTGTGCACTCGGGGTGGAGGGAGTCCCTCAGCCCGGCCTGTGCCCTCTCACAGTCTGGGACCCCTCAGTGGATGTCCTATGATGGCCCCAGTCTGCCAGGCGCCTTTTGTGTGTGTGTGTGTCATCACTGGGGACCTGCCCCCAGCCGCATCTGAGGCTCGGAGCAGTCCTCCTG